>CAIGRH010153866.1:0-10073 GCA_903798295.1 Fraxinus nigra | reverse complement strand
TCAGACTCTTCACCAGAATCCTCATTACTATCTAAGTCCTCAGCTTTCTCACTTCTTTTATCAGATGCATTCCTAATTTTAGTAGTAAAGGCAATATACTACCCACTTTCCTCACGAGTGGATCTCTCACTCTGATTGGCCGAGTTAGATTCATCATCAATGAGAGTAGCATTCATAGCATTATCCGAATGTCTCCTACTGCTAGAGCACTCACTCCTAACATGGTCAAAACCTCGACAATTATGACACCTTACAGATTTAGATTTTCTCTTAAATTCACTCGGGCCACATTTGTATCTCTCTTGAGGGTTATTTTTCTTCCTAAACATTTTTCAGAATTTGTTAGCCATGTAAGCTAACTCCTCATCATCTGGTGAATCATAATAAAAAAAATTCAGTCCGGGTGTTTCTCACGGATTTCATGGCCAGAGATTTTTCCTTATTAGGTTTATCTAAGGTCAGCTCATAAGTCTGGAGAAATCCAACCAACTCTTCAATCTTAATTGAATCTATATCCTTACTCTCCTTAATAACAATGATTTTAGATCTAAATCGCTCATGTAAGGATCTAAGAATTTTACACACTATCTTAGGCTCGAGAACTTTCTCTCCTAGGTTGAAGGTAGAATTTACTACGTCGTTTAGGCTTGCGTTGAAGGTATCAAACGTCTCATCTTCTCTCATTGTAATATCCTCAAACCTAGTGGTCAGCATTTGCAATTATGAGTTCTTAACAGCCTGAGTTCCCTCATGCGTGGTCTATAAAATATCTCAAACTTCTTTAGCAACATCACACATAGATAATCTCCTAAATTCTTTCGGGGATACCGCAATAAATAAGGCATGTAAGACTTTGCTATTCCAGTTACATTCATCTAAATTTGTCCTAGTCCAATTTGGAATGGGAGTGGGGGTCACTACATTTTCTACAGTAGTACTAAGGGCATTCCAACCATTCACAACACTCAGCCATATATGCTCATCCATAGATTTCAAAAATGCTCTCATTCTAACATTCCAGTAGGCATAATACTGACATCAAAATAGGGCGTGACGGATAATGAACTACTCATCTAGATAATGAAGGTCAGGAAATCGAGATTAGGGTCTGATACCAATTGAAATTTACGCAGTTTACTAACTAATTTCGACCTTATGTGCGGAATTATACTAACTAAAGCAACAAGTCACTTTTAATTAGTTTCTAGATGGTTAAACAAACAATTCAATTATCCTAAGTTGAATTATCACAGTTTGTAATATGGAAAGAAATAAACAACAACAATATGATGACGAAGAAACTCAACTGGGTAAAAACTTCGGGACCAAGTCAGTTACCTCCACTATAGACAATATAAATTACAGTCCGTTTCCAGCCTAACAAATTCCACTAGTTCTCGCTGTTGTAATTCTTGTAATCTCCAAGATCCGTTGTTCCTCCAGACTCATGATCTACTACCGTAGATACTATCTAACCACTCTACTAGATTTCTCGATCTACCTCTTGTAGCCTCCAAGATCTGCTGTAAATTTCAGACTCACAATCTTCTGCAATTGTCTCTTCCAAGTGGATACTCAGAAATCACATATTCCAGTTCTTCTTCCTGCGCTTGTAATCCAACCTTTCTCAACCTCCAGAAACTTCTGAAATCCAACTGAGAACGTACCTTCCTTGAAGTGTTAAGGANACCGTAGATACTATCTAACCACTCTACTAGATTTCTCGATCTACCTCTTGTAGCCTCCAAGATCTGCTGTAAATTTCAGACTCACAATCTTCTGCAATTGTCTCTTCCAAGTGGATACTCAGAAATCACATATTCCAGTTCTTCTTCCTGCGCTTGTAATCCAACCTTTCTCAACCTCCAGAAACTTCTGAAATCCAACTGAGAACGTACCTTCCTTGAAGTGTTAAGGAAGTCAGGTGTTTTGGATTCTTCAATTTGATATTTTCCTAAAGCTTGGTTGCCGGATCTCAAGAATGAATAATTTCACCAATGAATTTTGTTCTTGGATTTTCAAAGAATAAGAATGTATTTTGCAATGTAGCACAATGAAGCAACCTCTAGAAAATCGTTCCAGACATCTGTATTTATAGTTGGGGTCGTTTATATATTATGGGCCATGTAAAACTCTTTAAAATCGCGAATTAGGTCTGGCCGCATAAATATGTCGCTTGAGCGACAATGAGGCAAAAGTCGGGAGATAATGATTCTATTTCTGCTACTTGAGCCAAGTCATGGTGACAGTCTAGCTAAATTCTGACGCTGCGTTTACCTTGTTTTCAACCTCTAACCCTAACTTAACTCATTTACACACAATTGCATCCAAGTCCTTGACTTTTTACAAGTGTTCAATTAAGACTTTTTTGTTCACAAATATGTCAATTACAACATTGGATCTAACAAAAAGGAACTCAAAATTAGCTTGAAAATTGAATATTAATGTTCCACGGATAATCACATTGCTCGAGCACTAGTCTAACGACAGGCGAGCTACATCTAAGCAGCCATCAGTGTTTTCATTATAAGTTTCTCTCTCGATGTCCGATTGGAGTAATTCAAATTGAGGTGAAAAACTAATTCAAAAGGCAACAATTCTTCTACAAATAGCTTTGTCGAGATTCGAATGTTTGCTATGTGAAGAATGCGTTACAACTTGTGACTAAGAATCTGGAGCATGATTTGCACAACACTTCTACACTTCTTTGACTTCTAATCGCATTTTAATGATCATATGTGATGTTCTTGTACATCTTGGACTCTTTCAAGACATATACTACCAATTCCAACTATTTTTCTATAATTAGGACTTAATAACTCTTATTTTGACTTCGATTACAACTTGATAAACTTTTAATACAATTCAATTAGGACATGATTTTGACCGAAGAAAATACCAATTACAAATTTAGAAATTGCCAATCATAATTTGGACTTAACAATCTCCCATTTGACATTCCGTGATAAAATCATGTTTATTTCAAAGTCAATAAGTTCAAAACTACCCAAAAATAAACTTTTCAAAGTTTTCTTCAATACATGATCAACTTATTTTCTGAAACACATGGAAACCACAATACCGTGTAAAAAGTAAGAGGAAATAACAAAATCAAAATCATATAACTAAGTGAAATAAAACATATATTAAAATACTTGTAACATTGAAGCATGCAATATCATGTGAATTATATAAACTTAGAAATAAGACTTAGAATTTTACATCAATATAGACAAAACACAACACTATATCAATAATAAAGTTTTAACAAATATATCAAATGACTACCCCTAAGTAATCTATCAACAAAAAAATCTAAAATTCTTCCCCTAACTCATATAATCAACTCACTGACCTAACTCATATAATCAAATTCCTGAAATAAATACACAACTCTCCACCTTTTGTCATGGAAAGACAAGTATTAATCATGTAAGACATAGAGAGGAATGAGATAAAAGTATGCACATGTATAATGATGAAAAAATATACAAAATATGATAGGAAAATAAAAAATTTCCAATTTTGAGACTAACTGTTTTTTGAATTTTTCATATATTTTCAACTTTATCATAATGAACAGTTATTTGCTTACTTATACATGCATAGTTCATAAACAAGTAAACTTTTCTCACAAACTTGTTTTCCCAAATGGAGTAAATTGTATAAGTCATACATGTATAAAAATTGTTATTAAACTCATGTAAGCAAGTCTCGTAAATCTTAAATAATTAAGAAATGGTGTACGAAGAATCATCGGTAAATAAATATATTTTTCAAAGTATGAAACCAAACACAGTGTTACGAGGACCTTTATAAATTAAAGAACTCATAATTAATTGTATAAATTTTTATTTTATCCCCCTATTTATGAGCGCGATATATATATACACACACACACACACACACACACACACACACACACACACTACTTCTTATATGCATATCATTCTTCATTAAGCTTTTAACATGACCTCTATAATAAGTTTTAGATCGATAACTCCAAAATCAGATGATTTATAGGGCACTAGAAATTAAGATACCCCGTAGATTTAATTACTCAAGTCATATAGGCTACGAATAAGTGTATAAGATTGTCTCACACATTTTATATAATTCAAAAAAAATTCTTTGAGACTCAATAATAATGTTTCTTTTAAGGGGAATATACAAGAGTTTAGGTCAAATAGTTTAAAAAGTATTCCATATTTGAAGTCAATTCACCACACACATGATCGTCATCTCAAATCTCAAAAGCACGGTTAAAACCCACTCACAAAAGTCTATTGTGTGTAGCAGTGCATACGATACATGTAATAACCTATACTAAGTACTCAAAACAAGTTCTAAACAAATTAATGGAAATTTAATTTGCCAATTATGAACCTAACTAGTACTTGATCGCAAAATAACATGTCCAAAAGATATAGAAANATCTCAAATCTCAAAAGCACGGTTAAAACCCACTCACAAAAGTCTATTGTGTGTAGCAGTGCATACGATACATGTAATAACCTATACTAAGTACTCAAAACAAGTTCTAAACAAATTAATGGAAATTTAATTTACCATATATGGATTTTACTAGTATTTGATCACAAAATAACATGTTCAAAAATATTAATTATCAAAAATATTTTTTCTATTCCATTTTTTTATATAATAAAGGGAAAAAAACTCTTAAGATACAATGAATGGATGTGCATGCATAAATATATAGATATCATGAATAATGCAGATGTATGCATATAAGTACCTACTCAATGAGGCACACAAGTGTTTTTATCATGAAGAGCAATGCGAGCAATACCACAATTAACATTACTTTGACCTATGACATCATTCCTTTTGATCTAAATCTTCTCAGACAAAGAAGTAATCTTAGTCAACTAAGTCATCAAATCGGTCAAGTGACTCACTTGGTTAGTCAAGAAACTTACACGAATAATTAGATCTTGACTATTATTCCTAATCATAGACTTACGACTATTAGGTATAATGTAACCTAAAACACCACAATTATGACATGTGGGAATGAATTTAGGAACAATCCTAGATTTCAAATTTTGAACCTTAGGTGGAGGAAACTTATATTGTACCGATGATTTCAATCCTCGAACACCTACATTCTTGGTTATGTTCTTATTCAAGAGCTCGCGACACTTAGGTCTTATGTGTCATACCTTACCACAATGGTGATACGTGGGGATGAACCTAGGAGTAACTCTAGGTCTCAAGTTTTGAACCTTAGGCTTCGAGGCAGGTACATACTTATTTTTTGAAGAAGAAGCGTACGAGGATTTGTTGCATTAAATCATATACCTCTTTTATCCCCAATTGTCTTATTCAAACCTATCATGTTATCAATTTTCTTACATCCGCTAGAAAGATGTTGGAGTTGGGTATTTGATTTTTCAGACCACTCATAAGAGATTTAACTTTAACATCTAAGGATTTTTTCTCAACTCTTAACTCATTCAAACTTTTAGTAAATTCCTCGAGTTTGGCTACAAGATTATCCTTTTCTAATTCAAAATTATTCAAGTTTTTAAAGACATAACGATTCGTTTTTTTCAACTTAAGGCACTCATTGTATAATTGAGCATAAGCCTCTTGAGTTTCCATGTCACGCTCAGATCTTAAATTAGAAATTGATTGATTCATTTAGACAAAATTTTCGATCAATGATCCCTATTAAACTCTAATACCACTTGAAATTTCAAATTTACCGAATATTAGACCCAGTGTGCATAATTAGTTAATTACACAATTAAAAGCAACAAGTCATTTTTTAATTATTTTTAAATGGTTAGTCAATCATGTCAATTTATCCTACATTGAATTACCACAATTTGTAATATGAAAGCAATAAAGATACCAAATTAATCACGGAGAAATCCCAACTCGAAAAAGACTCCGGGTACTTTGTTAGTGAGTAATCCACTATAAATCGAATTAAACTTATAGCTCGGTCTAGACACGACCCGTAGAACTGCTAACTTTAATTCCTACAATCTCTCTTTTTCCTATTGGAGGTGTGCTCATTCAAAACAAATACCGACTCTTGATTTATACCTTAGCCTTCCTGGATTGCGTGCTCCGATGCCAAATCCTGACTCAGGTACCTCACCTTAGTCCTCATGAATTTGTGCTTCTACAACTGCTCCCGATCCATGGTATCAATTTATCTCCGGTGGATTAAATGTTTGGTGTTGGATCAAAAGATCTTGCGTGTTTTAATATGTGGTTTAATATGAAACAATATGGCTAGATCAACAAATCAAAGTCTGGATAAAATTATGGCTCAAATAATGTGGTGGTGGAATCTTTGAATCAATGAATGTGTTTTAGATCTTCAAATGAATAATCTCTATGAAAAATATGATTCAACACACTTTGGACACCCCATTGGGTGAATATTTATAATGAATAGTGTTTGGAATGAAAATGAACTCAAAATCAGCTTAAAAATTGAATATTACGATTCATCGGATAACAATGTCGATTGAATTCTAGTCCAACAATAGGCGTGAGGCAGCTAAGCAATTTTTCATTATTTTCATCATAAATTTCTCTCCCAATGTATGATTGAGGTGATTCAAAGTGCGTTGGAAAGCTAACTCAAAGGTCTATAATTCTTCTAGAAATAACCTTGTCCAAAATCGAATGTTTTTTCTATGTAAAAAATGCTTAACAACTTGTTACTGAGAATATGGAGCACGATTTACGCAACACTTCTACACTTCTTTGACTTCTAATTACATTCCAATGATCATATGTGATCTTTTTGGATATTTTGGACTCCTTCAAGACTTATACTACCAATTTCAACTATTTGCTATAATTATGACTCAATAACTCATATTTTGACTTTGATTATAACTTGATAAGCTCGTAATACAATTCAATTAGGACGTTATTTTGACTAAAAAAATTGTCAATTATAATTTGGACTTAACAAACTTGACACAAGTCTCTGTCAAATTGCATTAGAGATGAATTTCTAGAACCTTGTTTATTTTTCTTATGTGGTAATATTTTTAAGGGAAAATTGCAGCTACGGTACCAAATCTTTTACATTTTTGCAAACTTTGTCCAAACCTTTCATTTGTACCACTCATGGTACCAAACCTTTAAACAATTCGCACCCAGAGTCCAAATTGACAGAAATAGTTAGTTTGATCGTCAGTTGACCAAAAATTAAAAATCTGACAAATTGTTGACTAATTCTTAAAGGGCAAAATGGTAACTTTCTCTTTTTTCATATAAAAAAAACTAAAATCAAATAATTAAATCAAAAAAACTTTCTCTTTAATTATTTGATTTTAGTTTTTTTTTATATGAAAAAAGGGAAAGTTACAATTTTGCCCTTTAAAAATTAGTCAACAATTGGTCAGTGTTTTTATTTTTAGTCAACTAACGGGCATTTATAATTTGGACTTAACAAACTTGACACAAGTCTCTGTCAAATTGCATTAGAGATGAATTTCTAGAACCTTGTTTATTTTTCTTATGTGGTAATATTTTTAAGGGAAAATTGCAGTTACAGTACCAAATATTTCACATTTTTGCAAACTTTGTCCAAACCTTTCATTTGTACCACTCACGGTATCAAACATTTAAACAATTCGCACCCGGAGTCCAAATTGACAGAAATAGTTAGTTTGATCGTCAGTTGACCAAAAATTAAAAATCTGACAAATTGTTGACTAATTCTTAAAGGGCAAAATGGCAACTTTCTCTTTTTTCATATAAAAAAATAAAATCAAATAATTAAATTAAAAAAAAACCCTATTACCTCCCCCACCCCGAATTCCTTTCTGATTTGAGGGAACAATATTAACATCAATGAATTCGAAATATGTTGTTTCTTGTCAGAAACTTTCTAGAGGATTTTCAATGATAACTTATCGAAAAGCAAAGATGTGTAATCAGGTGCGGTGTTCCCATGGCTAATCGGGCAAGAATTAAATGGTTCAGACTCAAATGGAGGGGTAGTGGAAGAGGAGTTGGAAAGAGACTGGAGGCGCATTTTGAGGAGTACATTCTTCAAGGCCTCATTTGAGGACAACCATGGATCGGACCAACTCGAATGCCGGTTCCTTTTTATAGTCGGCATTTTATTGGCATATGTTTGAGCTAGGGTTAGAGTTTCGAAGTCTCCGATCTTCAGTCGCATCGCCGAATATCCTCTCTCTAGAAACTGATAGTAGCAAACATTTCTATTGACTATTTCTCTCTCTAAAGTTGGGGCGGGTGGGTAGTTGTGGAAGATGATGGGGATGGTTTGATTTAATTATTTGATTTTAGTTTTTTTTTATATGAAAAAGGGGAAAGTTATAATTTTGCCCTTTAAAATTAGTCAACAATTGGTCAGATTTTTAATTTTTGGTCGACTAACGATTTTGTCAATTTGGACTCTAGTGCGAGTTGTTTTAAAGGTTTGGTATCGTGGGTGGCACAAATGAAAGATTTAGGCAAAGTCTGCACAAATGTGAAAGGTTTGGTATCGTGACTGCAATTTTCCCTATTTTTAATAATCCATTGTTGCATTTGAGATGCTCTTATAATGATAAATAAAAGTCATTTTTAAAAATGAAATCTTATTTTACTTAAAAGTAAGAAAAATAAATTGAAGAAAATATCTGAATTTAAAATGTTTATTGTTACTTAGACGTATAAAATAATTGAGTATGCTTATAACCATAGGCAGATCTAGCACTCGTGGTAGTCTGTGCTGGATTTGCCACCATAAATTATTTTTACTAGCTCTCATGGCTTAGTTGGTCAGATAATTCATTTAGTAGTTGAGAGGTTTTGAGTTCAACTCTCTACCACAACAATCCTTTATGAAATTATTTTAGTTCAATATTTTCTACTAGTTTGAGATTAAAACCAATGCAATGAGATGGATTTGAACATGTGATATCCTTTGAAATTATGTATGACTTGACCACTGTGATATTTGGTGAAAGTTAGTACTAAGGATATTTGGTGAAAGTTAGTACTAAGGGCATCTTCAATGGAGAAAACCCCACTGTACCAAAATGCACCAAATTTTGGTACAAATGTTCTCTTGTGAGCGATTTAGAAAATAATTGTTGTTGTTTTTTTTAAAAATTATTATTATTTGATTTAAGTTTGCATAATAATGAAAAAAATGAAAATTATGAATTCGTAAAATTTTAATCTTTTTCCGTTAGATTTTATGATATTATGTGAAGGTTGATTTTATATTTATAATGTTGCATTTTTTATTTAAAGCCTTCCTTTTTATATTAATAAAATAATACTCCTCAATTGTACTCTTTCATTCATTTGCTAATTGATAATAGTTTGTATTTAAATGAAATAATTGAATTATTATTTTGAGGTTTATTTTATATAATTCTTACTAAATTGATTTTTTAAATATCAATCAATTCATCACCAAAAACAGCTACTAACTAAAACTTGGATATCTCATCTTTAAATCAGTCATTATATATAGAAAATGGATAGACTTATCATTACATACATGCAAAAGTACAATAATATGATTTTATATGTAACTCAAATAAATTATAGGAAATTTTAGTGAACATATTTTTAATTAAAGAATATGGTATAATACTATTTTAATTTTTGAATAGCTGGGGGAATTTTTATATATTTTACTTTTTACATAAAAGTGGGGGCAATTATTTAATATGATCGTTATATGATATATTTAAGGTAATATGATAGACATTTTTCAGATTTTCTTTTTAAATTTAGTAAAGTATTTGAATAATAAACTTAACGCATTTAATTAATTCTCAAGGGCATTGTTGACCAACAACATAAGAATTTAAGCGCAAAAATTGTTAATCGAATATTTTTTAAAAGGTAATTATATTACCACCACAAAATTAATGGAGACGTGGCTTTGTTACAGGCTTTACCTTTAAAAAAAAATTTAAGTAATTTTTGTTGCGTATTCGTCCATCTTCAAAATTTTCGTGGATCCAACTATTAAATGTCTAATTTTTAACCACGTACTTTATTCGTTGTAACTACATTTTAAAATTGAGTTTTGAATTATTGTTGATTTA
>CAIGRH010153864.1:0-14731 GCA_903798295.1 Fraxinus nigra | reverse complement strand
AACTAAATAAAATAAAAATAAGAGTTAGGAGTCGGGACAAGGAAACGCGGGGGCATTTTCCCATCTTTATAGGCAATAGTCCCAATCAACTAAAAGTTGAGCTGATTCTAGTTTAAAGTAAAATGTAGCCTCTAATTTGGGAAAAACTAAAAAGAAAAGGAAGCATATCTTTGTGAAATGGAATGAGTATTATTTTCTATGAAAAATGCATGCTCTACAGTATTAATAGTACATTGTGTTATCATGTACTACCTATATTTCTTGGCCATTACATAGTTACAATGGTGGAACTAGGGTGGGGCATGGTAGGTCAATAAATTCTCTCCATTAATGTCCTTGTTAGGTAGATATTAAAATTAAATTTTTAGTAGATTAGTTGATGAAATATGTGGTTGAAAAATTGTGGATTACATAAAATATATGATCAAAATTAATTGTTGATTTTGATTTGACGTTTTAATTAAATTTTAATCCAAAGTATGTAAACATGTGTATATGAGTTTATAGATTGTGGGGTTTGATAGATGGGAGATAATAGGAAAAGCCAACTTGACTTATTGGATGTGTGAAAAGTAGTGCATTTTTTTTTTTCTCTTTTTCTTGGTTTGTTCGGTGGAGTTGGTTTATTTACGTTATTAAATTTTCCGTTCTTTTCTTTTTTCAATTGGTTAAGACATATGCAGGAACTTTTGAAAATTTGAAAATAGTGAGGGGAAGAGGGTTAGAAGAATATGTATTAGTTTCAGCCTTTATTTGATACACATTATTTTCAAAATTTATTTTTCTCTCTTTTCTTTTCAATTACACATTCTTCAACAAAATAATATTACACGCAAATTTAAAACTTTCCTTATTTTTTAAACACAAATTATCTATTAATCTACTATTTTAAAATTCATTCTTCATAAATAATGTGTAGCAAACAAACTTTGACAATATTTTAAGTTTGAAAAAAAAAAATGGAGAACTGAGTCATGATTGACATTGTATGTGGACCAAGAAGGATTTGTTAAAGATAGATATTTGTTGTATTTGAACGTCATTTTTGTATGTATCATTGCTCGGTACTAATTACTTTGAGTGATAAATAACACGTGTTTGAAAAATATTGTATTTTTTTTTTTTAATGTTTCTTAAACCACAGGGCGATGGACGGTCGGAGGCTGTCTATATGTTTACCCTTTGTTAACTCCAATCTTATAAGAAGTTTAGTCCAATGATATCCATCTATGCATATATTTGACTCTTCAAATGTTTATGATGTCAGTTTTGTGTTTGAAGAAGTCTATGGTTGGCTCTCTGGTCTAAACATCTCCTTCAGGGTGTTGGATTTCTAGGAAATTTGATGAAATAACTCTGAACTTATATGACAAACCCTCCTGGTTTCTTTAGATTATTTGAAGGTTGGGTTCTTATAGGAAATGTTATATCACAATATTAACCTTCATTCCTATTCTCCAAATTGTAGGTATTTATTTTTGTGATAGAAAATCCAAAATAAAGGCTGCAATCACATCATATAGTCGTTTTGCCTTCTATTGAATTCAGACGCGACATTGCAATTGCAATGTCTCTAGGCATGGGATCATGGGCATCAAGTATATTCTATTTTGCATCTTGGTCCCCAAATTTCATCTTTCATTCATCTCGAGTCATTTCTTTAAAGAATTTCAATCCTTAATCTTCCAAGTTCACCCAATCCAACCCATGTAATAATCAGTCATTATTCTTTGCTCCAAACCATCTTTGAAGATTTCCAGTTCAATCCATGAAATTTATAATTCTTCATTTTCGCCTTTCTTTGACCGGTTTTCACTTCTTTTAAGAAAAAACCATCTTAACATAACTTTATCTATAACAATAGATATTTAATCAGATTAAGTAGTAATACTATCAAATCGCCCCCCAAATATCCACATTTGACGACTTAAATAGGTGTAGAAATTACAACTATCAATCATTCCAAAGTTAAATGAATTACTTTAACGCTGAGAAAACGTGACTCTTTATGGTGGAAAAATCTCAAAAAGCAATATAGTGATATTGGATGAGATGAAGAAAGAATTTAGGATACAATACACATGTGAGAATTCTATGCAAGATCATTTCTTAAATTTCAAATTTTCAAGCAAAATAACTTGACAATTGAGGAGTAAACGGCCAAATTCGATCTTCTAATGATGAATTGTGATCTTGTTAAACCTGATGAGAAAAATGCAGGATGGCAACTTGATGTGTTGAATGCTTAAATATGTTAACTTGCCTACAAGCTTGAGAGGCAACCAAAAGAAGCTCATAAGTTTGCTTTTCACCTGATGACTCGTGATAGAATTATTTCTAAGTCTACCCCAACCACTAAATCTACTTCAAATTAGTTTCAAAATGAGAGGTTGGGATTAATTCGAAGCAACAAACATAATGTTTTACTGGAAATGCTTGCTGTTACATTAATTCTCAAGGAAATGAGCATATTGCTTCTAAATGTCCTAATCGTAGCATTATCAATTTAGTTGAAGAAGAAAGTGACAACGAAGTCATAAGAGTTCTTCTAGTGTTCCAACAAATCCATTTCAAGAGAAGGAAAATATTTTTTTGAATCATAAGGAGTCATCCGTGATTCAAAAAAGGTTAAGGGCTTTCTTGAGGGTTTTTGTATAACGACGCAATCCTCCATGCCCAAACCATTACCTAAAACTCAAGACATCTACCTTTATTATATGCATTGACTATTTTGAGAGAGCTTATGCTTATCTTATCTTTACGACATTCTTTCTTGTCATCCAGAATTCGAACTCAAGACATCTACCTTATGAGATATTTAAACTCAAGACATCTGGGGTCTATTTTCTGGTTCATAGTTTGGAGGAAAGTTGAATAGAGCTTCGTATGGCCTCTCTAAGGCATAGTTAGTCGACATATCCACCTCAACCTCTCTTTCCTGAGGAGCCTCTACTTCGGCATAATGATGTCTGGCCATTTGACTTTGAACCTCTTTCTCTTTCTAATAATATCTTCGAGTCTCTGGAAAGGCATTTTTAGGAGCTGCGTATGGAGAAACATGATACCCTCCTCATCCCTACATGTTCATCAACATCTCTAGCATGGCTAAATTCTACCGGGTTATATTCATCATGTTGGCAGCCATTGTGGCTATTTCTATAGTAAGACTTGCTTGCTGTGACCCTGCCCCCACCTCTGGATCCTCATTGTCTTCGTGTTGGAGGTCATGGGCGAGTAGCTGGGATAGCTTATGAGGGTTCCCCTTCTTCAGAGTATTCCCTTGTTCTTCCGGGAGCACTTTCGTCGTTTGAACTCATCTTTCTCCAAAATACTCAAGTATCAATTTTTCTTCTTTCTGTAAGGGTTTTGAGTCTCCAACACTCCATTTTTCAAGGATACTCTTTTTTCAAGGGTTAGGACTCTTTTAGCCAAATTTTCACTTGTTGTCTAGCTTTCTCTCCATATGTTTTCGTGGTTATTTGCATGGTTTTTCACAGACGGAACCAATCTGTTGACCTCAAAAAATGAACTCGACAGATGTCGAGCCCACTCTTGCCACGTCAAGTACAGATTCGATTCATTTTTTACATATACAAGTATGGTAATCAACCTGGAAGAGACGCAGGAGACACTTTCCGGCAAGAGACAACAATGTTTCGGACTCCAACGGTATGATTTGATAGCAACCACACTATCAATGATTGCCAAACCAAAATGATCCAGAATAAATCTCTCTTCCCGTTCAAAAGAATATGTGGAAGAATAGATAAGAAAGGGCTTTGGATGTATATTGAGATCACATTAGCTTTTCTTTCAGTTTGTATTCAACAATGTTGAAAAGATAAATGGAAGAATTGCTAAGTGTTACTGTGTTTCTAGTACATGTATTTGGTCTTTTTTTATCAAGATGTCAACCCCTCTTTCTTACAAAGAAGACCAATTTATACTATCGTGGTAGACGTGATGACCATCGAATCAAAGCCACGTGGCAATCTTTCCTAGAGCTTACGTAGCTCTCCAAGTGGTTGACATTTTGCTTATGTAGCTCTCCACGTGGCAATCTTTCCTAGAGCTTCAGAAATGAGGCATAACAATAGTCCCTCAAGTTTATGCATGATTATTTATGTAATGCATGGAATTTAAGCCTTATGCAATTCCTAGTAATGATAAGCTCCGGATGTGGAACTCTTTGGCGGAAGCTGTTGGAGTGGAGCAGCCTAGAGGTTGTACTTATGGAGGCTCTTCTTTTCTTAACCGAGGTGCCTTGACATATTTCAGAGGTAGGAAGGGTCTGATGCTTGCAAAGCCTATAATTGATAATAACGATGATCTTCTTTGATTTTAACAAATCTGAGATATACGAGGCGTCTCTAATCATAGCGCCTCAATGATTTGATGTCGTGGTACTTTCCTAAGAAAAATAGCTGGAGACAGTACAACTTCTAATACACGTAACCATCGCCGCATTCAATGAACAATGGTGGATGTCCCTTTCATTCCTCCTTGAATCCTAGACGCATGAGGGCGCACGTGGCTGACGTTCTAATCTGGGCCTTTGAAGACGAAGCGTCAAATGTGCTGGGTTACTATGATTCAAGCCTTTAAATAAATGGTTGGATGATTCGGATCGTGATCCAACTGCTGTGAATGAGTGGATCTGCCTATAAATAGGTATGAATTTCAGAAGGGATTTTTTCTACTTTTGCACGAACTACTGCCTTTTGCTTCTTAGGAATTTCAAACTTTCAAGCTTTCTCAATAATTGTCCGAGTTCGCTCGAAATTCTCTCTAAGTGTTCCCTTATTTGCTGATTTCTTCTCATTTTCTACTTTTTCTGTTTGAGAAACTCGTAAGTGTATTTCTCTCACATCTTAAGAAAGTTGTTTAAATGGTTCTTCAAATTTTGTTGGGGAAAAAGTAGATATCGGTGGGTTGGAGAACGAGTTGGGTTTTTGAATTACTAATATTGCAGACCTCGCCAGGGCTGTTGAAGCCGAACGACGAGCTTCTATCTCGGGGGATGGTAACAGCGAGGATGAAATGGCCTGGGGGTAGACAAAATCCTATCTTTAGTAGATCCAACCTACCTAGCCAACCTTAGGGAGAAATATAGGATTTCCTACGACATCGAGCTTCTTTCCCCATCTCATAACGAGCGAACCTCCCATCTCAGGCAAGGTTGCGTCCCTGTTAGCAAGTTTCTTTTGAAGGCTGGACTCCGCCTATCAATTCACCCCAACTAGTTAGCTCATACTTCCTTTGGAAGGAGGCATCTTTAGGTGAGGACATGCCTTTGCATGTTTTTTAAACTATCTACCAGCATTGGTCCTTGGGAAAAGGAGATTCTCGAAGCTGGTACTCCTTATGTCCTTGGGGTCATGCTCTCACTTTATCCAAGGTCTTCTTACATCCATCAAATAGTGGAAGGAGACTTGGTTTTGGGTCAGGGGGAAATAGTAGGAATGCAAGGGGGACCTTGTCCCCCACGTCAAAGTTCCAACCTCCTATTCCAAACCCCGTGAGTGCATTTCTCTATTATTTGCTTAATTGGACTGACGAGGTCTGATACTTACATTTCTTTCCAAAACAAACGTTTTGCAAGGTCGTTTGAGCGGTTCGAATTTACTAAATTTGAGTAGAATAATCTCTCTAAAGTGTATAAGAAATCCTCATATGTACGTGACTTCACTTATGTAATCCAACCAACCTGCCTTTTTAAATATTTTGGCTTAAAGGCAAGGCAGGGTAAAAGGCTCTCACACTTGTTTGTTTTTTTCCTTTTCTTTCGTAGAACTTATTTGACCTAGTCCGTTTCTTTCTTTACAGATCACTTCGAGAAGATGAGGCACCCTACCCCTTACATGGCTACCATCCTCGCCACCAAGTCCACCTCTGGCAAATGGATGAAGCCCTCATCCGTCAGAGAAAAAAAGGTACGGTACAAGATTGAGAAGGTCAACAAGGAAGTTGCTTCTCAAGAAGAGGGATGACTCCCTGTGTCTGCAAGTGGGGTAGAAAAGGCCAACCATTGTGGATCCCCTGAGGCAGGTTCCTTCAAAAAAGACTAAAGCCTCCAGTGACTCCACTTTTGAGGTTCCCAAAAAGAGGGTAGCTTTGGCTTCCCGTACTGATGAGCTTGTGTCCGAGGCTTGTGCCCTTCTTTCTCTGGAGATTTAAACTACCACATCAACCTTTCACAAATACTGGATGGAGAAGTGGCAAAACTACATTGAACAGAACGATACTGTCGATGTTTTTAAAATAATGGTGGCTCAGGTGAGGAGGTCTTTTAAAATGGCCTTAGAGGCTGAAGCCCTCTTTAAAATCCCCTGAGGCAGGTTCCTTCAAAAAAGACTAAAGCCTCCAGTGACTCCACTTTTGAGGTTCCCAAAAAGAGGGTAGCTTTGGCTTCCCGTACTGATGAGCTTGTGTCCGAGGCTTGTGCCCTTCTTCCTCTGGAGATTTAAACTACCACATCAAACTTTCACAAATACTGGATGGAGAAGTGGAAAAACTACATTGAACAGAACGATACTGTCGATGTTTTTAAAATAATGGTGGCTCAGGTGAGGAGGTCTTTTAAAATGGCCTTAGAGGCTGAAGCCCTCTTTAAAAATCTTCAAAGTAAAAATTGGGGGTTTGCCAGCAAGGCCATCTAAGCTGAAGATGTAGCTGACAAAGCTAGGTATGAGGTTGAGGCCTTGAAGAAAGAGAAGTCTGAAGAGTCGGTGAAACTCGCCTAGGCCTTGGTAGAGATTGAATCATTAAAGAAAAAGGTCCACCTATACTAGAGCGAAGTGGCATCCTTAACCAAGCGAGTGGAGACTTTTAACGTGCATCATAAGCTAGCTGTCGAGGCCCTTGAAAAAGCCAACAAGGAGAACTTCATCTTGAAGGGAAAAGTGGGAAAACTGACCTCCCAAGTTGCTTGCCTCATTGAAGAAGTGGAGAATGTTAGAAGTGACGCAGAAAAATGCCAGCAAAGAAGCTGAGAATACCTTTATGGCCAACTTCCACCTGACCGAGGCTTACCAGCGCTTTGGTAAATACTGGATGAGGTATGCCTACATCGAAGTCATTAAATGGTTGGAGAAGAACACTCAAGATATCAACACTTCAGATTTGAGGGCCGAGTTCCTTGAAGATGATAAAGAGGAGGGGGAGCCTCAAACTTCTGCTGAAAGGGCCCAAGTGATTGAGCTTGATGGAGGCAATGTCGAGGAAGTGGCCCTCAACGCTATAGTGCCCTTTGTGGCTCCTCAACCCCCTTCCCCCTAGGTATTCAATGTATATTTTTTCAAGTGTGAAGACCTCAGTCTATGTGATGTAATTTTTTATTTAATGAAGTTCAGCTCATTTCTACTCAACGTCTGCATTTTATTTCTTCTGCTCATTTGTGATGTGTGTGAGGTCTTTTAATTTGACCCGGTCGTGTTTTAACAAATTCTGACATACATTCAACTCTAACTTACTAATAACTTCTAAAGTATAACAACTTAGCAACTCTTAAGTAATACGTAATGGGATCAAGCCCCCTACAATATTTAAGGTATGACCTAGTGATAAACCATGTCGACAAACATAATTAAGTTCGTAAACATTCCACAAGTGTTACGAGGTCGGATCTAGTATATCCCAGCCTCTTTAAGTACTAATTCATTATTGAATTTGACCACAAGGTCAGACAAAGACCTTAATTACTTCACGCCTTTCAAACGGGATAATAACAACTTATCAAGTTCGAATGTTTATGTTAAATCTTTAGCAAAATCAAACATCCTTAAGATATCTTAAACATTTTTAAAAGATTTGAGCAAGTGTTTGAGGGTCGTGCACCTTTAACGATTTTCCGAACTTCCAAACACATCGATTTGTATGAACTAATGCTCTTTTAGTGCTTCAGATTTTTGTTCGATTGGCTTATAATGAGGAGTGATAAATAATTTAATCATTAAAATTTTGCTCAAGTATAAGCGCTTCGTTTTGTACACACTTTAATAGGGTTGAATGGCTTGCACATTCCGAAGCCCTTGTAATAAACTAATGTTTCCATCTTTATAAGATCAGCTTTATTCAAGTAGATGTACCTTCAAGGCATTTCGCTTTTCAAAGGGAATATCGATTCATATATTAATATAATCAAAGCTATATTTTATTGAATTCAAAGTTGTATATACAAGATGTCTTACATCATTGATATTATTTGCGTAAATGCTCCACATTCCAAGGATGAGGTTGTGCCTTTCCATCCATATCTTTGATTCTATTGATTCCAGGTTGAACCTCTTCACATATTGAAGTGTATTCACCTAGGAGACGGAAGACCCACTTCAACTGAGCTTATAGCCTCGGCTCTATAGGGGCCATGGAGAATGGGGTCTCTCTAGTTGTAGTTTGGCTTGTTGTTCTGATCGCCCAGAGCACCTGGGATAGCTCATCAACTCATGCCCCTTTTAAAGCATCTAGCTTCCTCTTCAAGGTGTATTTGATTGTTTTGTTAATAGCCTCGACCTGCCCATTGGCTTGAGGATGATATGGGGAGGAAAAATGCTTCTTAATATCCAGCTCCTCACAACATCTCTCTGATATTCTTGTTGTCTAATTGATTGCCATTGTTTGACACAATCGAATGAAGAATTTCAAACCTGCAAATGATGTTCTTCTAGGGAAACTTGGAAGTATTGGCCTCAGTTATTTTGGCTAGTGGTTCAGCTTCTACCCATTTTCTAAAATAGTTAAGGGCAACAATTGCAAAGCAGAAACTTTCTCTTCCTTTAGGAAGGGTCCAGATCAATTCTCCATTTTGCAAAGGGCTAAAGGCTAGGAACTACGTTCAATTCTTGTGAAGGTTTACTCTGGATAGTGGTAAAACATTGGCACTTGTCACATTTCCTGACAAATTGTTACGCATCCTTTTCTAGAATGGGCCAATAATACCATTGCCTAAGCACCTTTTGCACCAAAGACCATTTTCCCATGTGATTGCCATAGACCCCCTTATGGATTTTCCCATGAACATAATTTGCATGTTCTCCTCCAATGCACCTCGACAGGGTAGTGAAAACCCATATTTTTACAACATATCATCTTGGAAGATGAAATGGACAGCTTTTCTTCTAAGCTTCTGAGCCTTTTCTCAGGGACAGGGTTTGGTCCTTCAGGTAGGATATAATGGGTTTCATCCAAAGAGAGGTACCTTATACCCACATTACTATCACACTTACATCAGTAGAGGGTTTGGGAAGGTGTTCAATAGGAACCACTATGAGTAGCTCGGAGTCTTTGCTACTTGCCAATTTTGCTAGCGCATCGGCATGAGCGTTTTGGGATCGTGGAATTTACATCAGTTCAAAACTTTCGAATGAATGGATAAAGCTCATCACCAATTTTAAGTATGCTGCCATAGGCTTGTCCTTGGTAGCGAAGTTCCCATGAACTTGACTAACCACTAGTTGGGAATCACTACTGATTATGAGCCTCTTCACTTGTATTTCTTTTGCCAATCTTAGGCCAGCCAACAGGGCTTCCTATTCTACTACATTGTTTGTAGCCTTAAAGTCGAACCTCACAACACAAGTAAGTTTGAGCCCCTTCGAACTGACTAAGATGATCCCTACTCCCGACCCTGTTTCTCCAGATGACCCGTCAACCAAAATTCTCCATGTTTGGGTTTAGCAGGTTCCATTTCCTCCTCAACCTCTAGATCAGGGGTAAATTCAACCACAAAATCTGCTATGGATTGCCCTTTGATGGCTGTCCTTGGCTTGTTGGTAATGTCGAACTCACTGAGCTCTACAGCCCATTTAAGTAACCTCCCTGAAGTGTCTGGCTTCTGAAGTACTTGTTTGAGGGGATAATTTGTTAATACATGAATGACATGAGACTGAAAATATGGCCTCAACTTCCTCAACACAGTCACCAATAAGAGGGCTAACTTCTCCATGTCTGGATATTGAGTTTTTGCTGCTAGGAGTGCTTTGCTTACATAATAGACTGGTAACTGGTGGCTATTTTCCTCTCTGATTATGACGAGCTCAAGGCTTCGGAGGTTACTGCTAAGTACAAATACAGTACCTCATGGTCTCTAGGTTTGGAGAGAATATGTGACTATCCCAAGTGCTTCTTCAGCTTTTGTAAGGCTATCTCACACTCCTTTGTCCATTGAAACTTGTTTCCTCCTTTAAGGGCCTTGAAGAAGGGTAGGCACTTGTCTGTTGCCTTGGAAATGAAGCGGTTTAAGGCCACAACTCGACTAGTGAGGCTTTGCACTTCTTTCAGCTTTTGGGGGGACCTCAATTCAATCAAAGCTTTGACTTTTTTAGAGTTCTCTTTGATGCCTCTTTGGTTAACAATGTAACCTAGGAATTTGACCGATGATACCCAAAAGTACACTTCAAAGGATTAAGTTTCATCTGTTACCTTCGTAAAATTTGGAACGTTTCGTTGAGGGGTGACATGATCATTTGTTCTTAAACTTTTCACCAACATGTCATCCACATAGACCTTTATGGTCTTCCCAATAAGGTCAGCAAACATTTTGTTAACCTACCTTTAGTAGGTCGCCCCAACATTTTTAACCAAAAAGGCATGACCTTGTAACAATAAAGCTATTTATCTATGATGAAGCAAGTATGCTCCTCATCTGCTGGAAACATGGGGATCTGGTTAACCAATGTGTTTCTTTACTAGTACTAGGTTTGAGACCCACTTTGGATATACAGATTCCCATATGAACCCATTATCAATAAGCTTCTTAACCTCGTCCTTAAGAGCTTCATATCTTTCTAGGTTGAGGGTTCTCCTCTTTTGCCTGTGTGTTGTAGCCTTTGGATCTATGTTCAAATTGTGGCAACTAACCTTTAGGTCAATGCACACCATGTCGCCATGCTTCCAGGCAAGGACATCAAGGTTTTTGAGTAAAAGTTTTTTAATTCCTTCTTCATTTCTAGTGGCAAAATGCTTTCCACTTGTAGGCATTTTGATGGATCTATAAGGTCCGTTAGGAAAGTCTCCAATTCTTCCATAGGGGTTGCCTGAGGCTCCCAATCAATGATGCGAGGATCCAGCTCTTCCAAGTAAGTTATTTCTTTAATAGCTATCCCTTCTTCAGGGGCTTGTATGGTGCCGAAGATGCCACCTTCTTTAGTGGCCTTAGCCATGACGACATCTTCCACTTGTTTAGGGGCATTCCTTTGTTCAGGGAGGTCGCTCATGTCAACATCCGTAACAATGATGTTGACGGTCATTAGTTCTTTTTTTATTAAAGAGTTGGAGTAGTATTCTCTAGCTTCTCGTTGATCTCCTTGAACTGTGACAATGCCCACCTTCAGTTGGGAACTTCATGCACAAGTGATGAATTGAGGTGACTGCCCATAATTCCTTCAATGCGGGTATTCCAAGTACCTCATGATAAGTAGATCGGCTATCAACCACTAGGAATTCCATGAAGTGGCAAGCCATTAGAAGTTCGGTTCCCATTTCTATTACTAGGGCAATTTTACCTCTCGAGATAATGCTATCTCTCGTAAATCTATATAAAGGGAAACTCATAGGGGTCAGCTCGTGTCAACTTTCATTTTATCAAACGTGGTTCCGAAGATAATATTGATCGAGCTCCCATCATCCACCAACATCATTTTCAGGTCATTGCGTGCCACGACAGCTCTTATTACTAAGGCGTCATAGTGTGGATAATGTACTCCTACTATATCCTCCTGGGTAAATGTAATAAATGGGATTTTTCTTTCGATTGAAGAATGGTTAACTACGTAACTCGTCATGGGAGGGTCATTTGCTTCCCTAGCATAATTTCTTTGTGAATTTCACGATTTTTCCCCAATGTGCAAGCCTTCCATAAATGTATAGATCTCTTCGATGGGCTCCTGCTTGTTGTTAGGTGGGAGACGTTTTTGCCTTTGACCCTCTCTGGGCCTTTTAGTGTCATTTTCCCTCATTCTTGGAAGGTCATTCCTATTAGGTCGACGCTGCTCGTTGTTCCTAGGCTGTTGATTTTGCCTTATGTAGCATTCCTTGTGGGAGCATCTTCTCTTCACCTGATTCTGGCTTTTAGACTGATGATATGTGCAATAATTGGACGTTTCATCCTTATTTCTAGGTTCAACGCCTCGTCCTCTCGGTTGGTACCTTGGGGAAGGGGGATGCTGATGCATTTCAGTACCAGGATTGACCTCCTCATAAGCTGAGGTCGGTACAGCGTTGAGTGTTACTGCGGCAAGCTCCTACCCATGATTTAGTGGTGCCTGTTGATTTATCAAATGGGAGGTAAGGCCTCTTCTTCTTTGCATTTGATGAGGTGGGAGACCCTAGCTGGTTCTGTTCCTATGATCCTTTAATTCTTCAACGAGGATTTTGCACCTTATCATTTCTAATATGACGTCATAGGTAGTTGGATCATTGTTCTGCACATCCCTTCGAAGAGGGAGTTTATGTCTAATCCTCCTCTCTGAGCAGCTAGTGTTTCCTTATCTGTGACTTGTATACAGTAAGTCGTTTCATTTGTGAAGCGAGACAATAAACTTTTCAATGTTTCACCCTTTTGCTGTCGCATATCTTGTAATCGTTGTATAGGCCTCTCCCATTCTTTCCTTGTTGTAAATTGTTTCAGAAATGTCTTCTTGAGGCCAGGACAACTTTGAATGCTCCCTTCTGATAACTTCGTATACCAAACTTCAGCACCTTCGTTCAATGTTAGGTGAAAAGCTCTGCATTTCATTGCGGGGGTGGCCCCTTTCAGATTTATATGGGTTTTATAGCTATTCATGTGCTTCGCGGGATCACCTCTCCCATCATACTTGGGAATTTTAAGGAGAGTGAAGTAGTTCAGCATAGGAACGTTCCTCATGGCCTCAAAGAAAGGTGAATGTTCATCATCATCATCAAAGTCGCAAGACCTCTGAGGTTTATCTGAGTCCTCATCCTCAATCTGGTGGGTCTAGGATGGTGGTTGAGAGAGTCTGATATCATTCCCAACCTCGTCTCTCCTTTCGCGCCCATTTCTAGGGGGCACACCTGAGGCTCTTCATGATACATTGGGGGCTGTTCTTCGTGTTGGCAAGGCTCTTGCTACCTATTTCTAGGCATTTGATGGGAAACAAGCTTGCCTATTTCTAGGCACTTGGGGTGAATGACCCTGCCTCTTTCTAGGCAACCCCGAACTTATCCAGTCGAAGACGCTTGCTAACCTCTGGGGTCTATTTTATATTCGTAGTTTGGAGGCAAGTTGAATGGAGCTTCGTATGGCCTCTCTGAGGCATAGTTAGTTGATGTATCTACCTCAACCTCTCTTTCCTGAGGAGCCTCAACTCCAGCATAATGATGTCTGGCCATTTGACTTTGAACCTTTTCCTTATCCTGAAAATATCCCTCAGGAAAGGCATTTTTAGAAGCTACGTATACTGGGATGTGACCTCATCGTCCCTACATGTTCATCAGCATCTCTTGCATATCTAAGTTCTACAAGGTTATACTCTTCATGTTGGCAACCATTGTGGCCATTTCCCTAGTAAGCCTTTCTGCGACCCTATCCCCACATCTGGATTCTCCCCGTCTTCGTGCTAAAGGTTGTGGGCGAGCAGTAGGGGCAGCTTATGAGGGTTCCCTTTCTTTAGAGTTTTCCCTTGTTCTTTTAGGAGCACTTTCATTGTTCGAACTCATCTTTTTCAAAAATACTTAAGTGTCAATTTTTTTTTCTTTCTTCAAAGGTTTTGAGTCTCTAACACCCTTTTTTTTCCAGGGATACTCATTTTTCAAAGGTTAGGACTCTTTTAGCCAAATTTCACTTATTCCCTAGTCTTCTCTTCATGTGTTTTCGTGGTTATCTGCATTGTTTCCCACAGACGGCGTCAATCTGTTGACCCAAAAAAATGAGCTCAACAAAGGCCGAGCCCACTTTTGCCACTTCAAGTATAGACTCAGGACATTTTTACATACACAAGTACGGTAATGCACCTGGAAGGGACACGAGAGGCACTTTTCGACAAGAGACAACAACGTTTCGGACTTTGACGGTATGATTCGATAGCAACCGCACTATCAATGATTGCCAAACCAAAATGATCCAGAATAAATCTCTATTCCCATTCAAAAGAATAAATGGAAGAATAGATAAGAAATGGCTTTGGATGTATATTGAGATCACAATAGCTTCTCTTTCAGTTTGTATTCAACAATGTTGAAAAGAGTAATGGAAGAATTTCTAAGTGCTTACTATGTTGAATTCTCGAGAGTTTCTAGTACATGTATTTGGTTTTTTTTATCAAGATGCCAACCCCTCTTTCTTACCCAAAAGAACTATTTACACTATCGTGGTTGACGTGATGACCATTGGATCAGAGTTACGTGACCTCATCTCCTAAATTCAGATTTCACATCACTATCCATTCATACAATTAATACATTGTTAAGTGATTAGCCACTCTATATAGTAGACTGACACACTAACAAACTTCATCATAGACGTTACATCAATCACTTCTAAGAGATCTTCAAATCTATCACAAGAGACAGCGCTGGCTTCATGAACTTCGGACGAGCGAGAGCATCGAAAGAGATCTTTGAGGTGATTCTCTAAGTGGAGAGCTTCAGCTCCTCTCTTTGTTTCCTTAGGTAGTGATTCAGCCCAAGTGTAGTGTTTCGTCCCTGAGGCAGTGCCGCAGCATGGACTTCGACATGCAATGGAAGGACCTCGAATTTCTTCATGTTTTGACCTCAT
>CAIGRH010153837.1:0-10438 GCA_903798295.1 Fraxinus nigra | reverse complement strand
TTTCTTTCCAACCATTTTCCACCCTTACAATCAAATGGACCATTAACCTTCATCGCTACTACTTTATCAGAAAAAATGAAAAATATTTTATACATATTGAGATATTGACAATAAAATAGAAATGAGTGAGAACGAGTAGACTAGTGAGATAATATACTCCCGAACATGCGTACGAGTATCATAAAAAAACTGTCTAGAACTTTCTCACATCAAATGAAATTTGTCAATTATGTTCTTGTAAATCAGTTCTAGATCGTACGGGTGTCAATGGTGATAATAAGAAGTAAAACGATGTTTATAGCCTTCACAAGATGGTAGCATCCCTGATATATGTTCTAGTGCTTAGTCCATTTGTCATCAAATATTTGTTTATCTACTAAGGGAGATCGTAATATAGTTAAGAATGTGCCTAATTTTTATTTTTTTTTATAAGTGTCCTATGAGTTTTAGTCCATCTGAAATAATATACCACCGAATTTGGGGTTAAGTTGTCGTTGATTCATATAATTAATCAATTACTATGTTGATCGACACATTGTCAAATATTAAATTAGGAAATTCTTTCACAATTAAGTTCGCTAATAATGCCTATTAATGAATTAAGAATATCTATTCCATTATGAGAAAATTCAACTACTTCGTATACAATAATATTTAATTCATTATTGAATACTTAATGTGCAGTGTGCAGTAACGATTATATAACTTTTATGAGTATTAAAAATCACAAGTCAAACGTAAATGTCAGTATATTTATTTAAATCAATTAATATTCGAACCTTGTTTTTATTATACAAATTAATAGTATCCGAACGAAAAGCGTTTCTAGAATTAGCTCTGTACGTGGATTGGAGATAACTAAAACGTGCACTAGAAAAATAAAAATGGAGTTGAACCTTATTATTTTTCACACATCTGTGTTTGACTATACATTTTTTTTATTGTCGATTTAGATTTATCGTACCATTACCCTTTTGCAAAGCTAACATTTCTTTGTAGTATTTACCTTGTTCTTTGTGCTATGACTTTCCATCTCATACTCGTGGCCATCAATTGAAGTGTTCTCGACACTTGACATTTTATTTTTTCATTTATTATTTACGGCGTGAACCTATTGTCACCGTTTAACGTTCTTTGATTTCCTACAAATCAATTGGATTCGTGCTCCCATGGCATTGTCCAAATCATCAGAAACTTGAACATCATTTAGACTTTTAAAAACATGATATATTGATGGAGTAGTCTGTTGTGTGTTGGAAGCATAAAAAAATTGTTTCAAGTGACCAATTTTCAGCAATATGTTGCAATTTGAAGTAATGGAAGAAAAAAGAGATGAAATAATACAATTTATATTAGATTTGGATAGAAACAACTCAAATATGTAAACTTAGAAACAATAAAATTCAAGATTGCACAATAATAATAATAATAATAATAATAATATGAAGATTGTAAGAATTGTATTATAGAATGAGAAGGTAGAGAGCCGTGTGGCAAAAACTGAAGTGGGGAGAAGACTCTGTTGCTTAACTCGAGAGCGCAATTTCTAATTTTTTTTATAGAGCAAGTTGGGTATCTTCATTGGTCAAGAGTTGACCCAATTAGAAACATCCATTGGAGATTGGGTCTTGTGAGTCCGCTTAGGTCACTCTCTTGGCTCTATGAAACTTAATTGGTCTACTACATTAAAGTCTAAGGGAAATTGTGCATTTATGAAACCCTAATTGAGTATTATAAATATGTTCTTTATGGTTAGGGTTAGCCAGATTCTCTCATTTTTTTCCAGAAGGGAGGCACTTAAAGGTGGAGAACAAGAGAGAAGATCTAGGGAGGAAGCTTTGGCTAAAAAGGTGGATGGCCGTTTAAAACTCTTTCAAGGTTATTATCTTACTCTTATGTGTGAGAATTTATAAACAAAACTCAAATAATTACAAGGTGGTTTAAGATCTATTATCCATTTGGATTTAGGGTGTGTTCGATTGTGCTTAAAATTCAATTAAAATTGAAAATATAGTCGTTAATGGGTCTCACTCGTCTAATAAAAGTAAAAAAATAACGGTTAGTTTTTCAATTCTAATTCAATTTTAATTTCTACCGAACATGCCCTTAATATTCCAAGGAAAAAACAACGTACTCTTGTGATTAAATCTTAAAACAAACATCTTGCACTGAGATAGTTTAATTGGTTTGGTTTAATTGTTTATTTACTGAAAATTCTCAGAAACCCTCTAAAAGGTTCTTTACCGAACATTTACTTTTAAATTTGTTGTGGTATCCTAATTTGTTCTCCAGGCAGAATCTATAAATTAAGTTTTCATTTAATTTGCTGGAAGAAATTAGTTATCAGGCCTCATTTTTGCACATACATCCGGGGTTTCTTAAATTCTTGATATTGAAGCTTCAAAAGCATTTCATATCAGGGTATCTAAAAAATTACTGCATTGTTGTCCACTTTCCCCGAATTAGTCGGACATCCCATCAAATAAACTCTTTGATTTAAATAAAGTACTCGAATTGATTGCTGTGATCAGTCACCTTCACTAGGATTAGGATCCTGACCTATTATTGGACCATTGTTTGGCCATTTTTTCAGTTTTCTTGTAGCTCATGTACACATCTCAGGATGACATAGTACATGTCAAGTATTCTCTGAACAATCCAAAATCCAACATATAAATGAACTTTTGCTACCAGCATTTATTAATTCAGTTAGCAGACCATCATTTGGGCTGTGGCTGATATCATCTTGCAATTATTGTCACCATCCAGAAAAATATATGCTGGTGGTATTGCTCCAATATGCTCTTATTTTTCTATGGCAGAGAATGAGATCAGAGAAACTAGATCATGCCCCTCTGCTACCCGAGGTTCAACAGGTTGACGATAAAACATCCGATGAAGGCAGATCGATTTCTGGTGCTATATTCAACATCTCGACTGGCATGGTTGGTGCTGGAATTATGTCGATTCCGGCAACTTTCAAGGTTCTAGGTGTAATCCCAAGCTTTATAGTGATCTTAATCATTGCTTTCTTCGTGGATGTCACCGTGGAGTTCCTATTGAAATATACTCACTTGGGCAAGTCTAATTCTTATGGTGAGTTGATGGCAGAGTCATTTGGGAAGTTTGGATCTGTTGCACTTCAAGTCTGTGTTATGATCGCCAACCTTGGTGCTTTGATCATCTATTTGATTATCATTGGTAAGAAGCAATTGATTTGCTTTTATTAGTACCTAGTATAAATTGATTAGACTCAATATGTTCATCATGTCACCTATTTTATCTGTTGTATTCACATGATCGCTGACTAATGGTTATTGCATTTGATGATAATTTACAGGAGATGTCCTCTCCGGAAGCCAAGCTCAAGGATCATTGCACTTGGGCATTTTACAGGAATGGTTTGGCGTCCACTGGTGGAACTCGCGTGCATACTCTCTCCTTGTCATCGTACTCTTTGTCTTGCTTCCGTTGCTGCTTTTTCAACGCATAGGTTAGTAATGGTAATTGGTACTTTATAAAGAATGTGTTAGTCCCAGATTTTCAAAATTTGACAACTCAACGCTTTAAAACCAAATACATAAACACAAATAACAAAAAAGTAAACAAACACAGAGAATTTTTGGCCATTGGCACGGAGGTTCGACGACCGCTATCTAACGCATAATTCCCCGTTGAGCATCCGTTAGGATTAAGCTCAAATCCACTAGTAAGGCAAAAAATAGGCAAAGTTCCAATTACAATAATACAAAGCTCTCATATCTTAATTACTCAAGAAAGTTCAATCTCACAAAAGAGAAAAACACTAATATTTTTTCCCTTACAATAACACTCAGTATTTACAGAGAAAATCACTCCAAAGAATATACAAAGAAGATGAAGAACTGAGAGAAAGCTGCTAGTTTTTAGAATGAAACCCTAAAGTCATCAGCCACCATTTTATATGAAATAAGGCCAATTATATCATTCAATGGTGCATATTCAACCTTTTTAGTCATCCAGCAAAAAACGTGTTTCAATTAACGTATTCAATCATTATTTCCAGATTCTTCTACTTATTGGACCAGCATTTTGGGTCAACAAACTGGGCCATAGTGACAATCCAACCGGTAGCAGATAGGGCTGATATTTTGGCCTCACAAAATTCAGCAACCCAACTTTTACATTCTCCACCTTTGCTGTATTTTGTGATTGTACTTAAGTGGATTCAAAATTTAATCACCTTAACTTCACATGCTTTTATTACCTTTTCACAAAGATAATAAAATTAGCAAATTTCAAGATTCAATAATTTCAAAGAATCAATGAATTTAGTAAGTGGTATTACCATTATACCTGCATGAGCAGGATTTATCTTAGTATAAATTTTGATCAACTTAATATTACCTCTATCAATTATATATCTAATAAAATGAAGTTTAACATTTATATGCTTAGATCTATCATGAGAAATTGGAATTTTGCTTAAGAAAATGACACTTTGATTGTCTGAGCAAAGCTCCACCTGATTTTCCAAAAGTCCCAACTTATTTAATAAGCCTTTTAACCATAAACTTTCTTTTAATGCTTCAGTTGCAGCTACATATTGAGCCCTAGTTGAAGATATAACAACTAGTTTCTGAAGTTGAGACTTCCAGTTAATGCATGTGTCATTTATCACATAAAAATATGCAGTTGTAGATTTCCTATTCTAAATTTTCAGCAAAATTAGAATAAACTTGGCCTTTCAATTTAAGACAATCTTAATCAAATTTAAAAATATGTCCTAACTTACTTGCACCTGTCAAATATTTGATCAAATTTTTCATAGCTTCCCAATGAAGCTTACTTGGATTACTCATAAATGCACTTAACACATTTACAACATAAGCAATATTAGGTCTAGAGCACACCATTATATACATAATAGATCCAACAGCATTGACATACGGTACATTCATCATTCTTTTAAATTCATCTTCAAATTTAAGTGATTGATCAACAGATAATTTCATACAAGTAGAAACAAGCAAACTAACAGGTTTAGGCCACGTTCGGTAGGGATTAAAATCTAATTAAAATTGAAAATATGGCCGTTATTGGGTCCCACTCGTTTAATAAATGTCAACAATAACGGCTATTTTTTCAATTTTAATATGATTTTAATCCCTACCGAACATGCCCTTAATATCATGAAGGAAAAATATTTTAACGACATTTTCAATATAAGATTTTTGTGTTAAAAACAATTTTTCATTAATCCTGTCCTTTTTTATTTCCATGCCTAAAATCTTCCTAGCAGGTTCCCAATCCTTCGTTTCAAAATCACATTTCAATTTTTCTTTTATAAAGTTGAGAGTAACAGAATTGTGACCAACAAGTAACATATCACCAACATATAAGAGAAGATAGAAAAATTCAGATTCTCCATCCTTTTTGAAATAAAAATAGGATCATATTCCGATTTCTTGAACTTTAGACCCTGTACAAATGATTCAAATTTTTTATGTCATTGCCTTAGGGCCTGTTTTAGGCCATACAAGGATTTATTCAAAAGACACATTAAGTTATTCTTTTTCTTTACTTCAAAACTTTTAGGCCGAGTCATATATATGGTTTTATCTAAAGAACCATATAGGAATGCAGTTTTCACATCAAGTTGTTTTAACTCTAAATCAAATTGGGTTACAATAGCAAGAAATGCTCTAATAGAGGTGTATTTCACAACATGTGAAAAAATTTCAGTATAATTTATTTCCTCTCTTTGTGTGAAACATTTCGCTACAAGTATTGCCTTATATCTTTTATCATTTGACTTTAGCTTACCTTCCTTAATTTTGTAAACCCACTTACAGTCAATCAGTTTGCAATCTTTAGGTTTTTCTACTAAATTTCAGGTTTCATCCTTATGTTAGGAACCCATTTTATTTTTCATAGCTGCAATTCACTTAAAAAACTCCTTATAGGATACAACTTCTTCAAAAGAGGTTGGTTCTATATCAGAGGGATCGGATTCAACCTGAACATATACATAATCTGCAAATTGAAATCTAGAAAGAGGTCTTATTTGTCTCCTCTCTCTATATCCCTTGCAAGCTGATAATCCTGTAAATCATGTGTAGAATTCAAGTCTTGATTATCACCCAGTTTTTTTTATCAAAAGAAATGATCTGTGGCTCTACCTCAAGCTGAGTCTAATCATGAATATCTTGCTCATCAAGATTAATCTAAATAGTAATGAAATCATTATCAGTTATTTTTTCTCTAGTTTTGTCACCAAGACATGAAAAGTCATCTTCATTAAAAATCAGAGACCTACTTATTATCACTTTATAACATAACATCCACCAACCACAATTTTTAACCCCTTCACCATATCTTAAGAAAACAAACTTCAAGGATCTTGTGTCCAATTTGGAGTCAATATAATGTGCATAAGCTGCACATCCAAAGGTCCCGAGATAGGAATAACCAGACATTGATCCTGATCAACATGGTCGTAAACTTTCTTATTTAGGGAGTTGGAGGGACATCTATTTATCAAATGGCACGCAGTTTTAACTGTCTCACCCCAAAATATTTTTGGTAAACCTGAACTAATCGACATACATCTTGTCCTTTCAAGGATGGTTCATGTTCATTCTTTCACCAATTTCATTTTGCTGAGGAATGTAGTTCGCAGTTCTATGCCTCAAAATTCTGTGTTTGTTGCAATATTGATCAAATTATGTATTGCAAAATTCAAGTTCATTATCAGTTCTTAAAATCTTAATCTTCTTACCAGTTTGATTTTCAATTAGGGTATTCCACTCTCTAAAGATTGTAAAGGTATCAAATTTAGATTTTAATAAGAAAATCCAAACCTTCCTTAAGTAATTATCTATTGTAAGAAGATAGTATATGTAACCAGAAACAGTAGGTATAAGGGCAGGTCCCCGTAATTCACTATGTATATATTCAAGGACATTTTGAGACTTATGTGTGCATGTCTTGAAAAGCAACCTAACTTGTTTCCCGTAATACAATGTTCACAAAAGATTAGTTTTTTTTTTTAACATCGTCCCTTCCAAAGACCCCTGACATGAAAGGAATTTTAGACATTTTTCACCAGGATGACCTAGTCTCTTTTGCCATAACACAAACCTATCAGTATGTGTCACTAAGTTTACAGTACTGTTGAGTGAGACAGGTTTAGAATTTATAACATAGATTTCATTAATTTTTGGTAAACGACAATAAGGTTCTGGTCTCTTATTATGTTTGTGAAACCATTCTTAATCTCAATATGATATTTTTCATCATCTAGAATCCCTAAAGATATGAGATTTCTTCTTAGTGCTGGTACATACCTACTATGTTTTAACATTATGTATTGACCATTTTCCAGTTTCAAAACAATATTATCAATGCCCTTAATTTGACATGAATCATTATTTCCAAGTTTCACAAAACCTCCATCAAGATTTAAGAAATCGGAAAACCAATTAATGTTGGGACTCATGTGAAAGGAACAACCTGAATCCAGAACCTAATTCTGATAAGACCTTTCAATTGAAGACATAGGCTACCCCAACATTAGCCCCTGACTCTTTAGAAGAGGTAGCAATGGCTAAAGAGTCATTCTCAGGATTAGATCTATTCTTTTGATCGTTAGCCTTCTTAAAATGGCTTTAATAAAATGACCTATTTTTCCACAGTAATAACACTTTTTATTCTTTGCTTTACCTTTATTGGTCTTCTTGTCTTTTCCTTTGTTATTACCATATTTCTTCTTAATAAGATTCTTGTCCTTATTATAATTGGATTGACTAAAATTACTCATACCGTTGACTTAAGGTTTTTGATTGGATGAGATATTCTCAACTTGAAATACCTCTATGTTCAGATTTCAATTTTCTATTTGAAACAGAGCTGTGAATTATATCAACAGTCAAGTCACTTCTACCATATTCTAAAGTATTCCTAATGTCCTTATATTTCTCTCCTAGTGCATTAAGTAGATCAACCACTTTTTACTCATCAGAGATCTTTTCACCAGACCTTGTGTGATCCTATTAAATTTGTCCACATTTTTTTCGAAGTCAATGCTAGGATCAAACTTAAAACCAAAAAATTATCTAAAAAAATACTTACTTGGTAGAGTCTTAGTAAGATACTATTTCTCTAAAGCAGTCTACATTTCTGCAATAGTTTTGGTTTCCCTTGCTTTCCTAATTACAGAATTAGATAAATGGAGAAACATAGTACTCCAGGCTAATTCATCTTGTTTAGTTATCAACAGTATCAACAGATAGGTCTTTTGGCCAAAATCAACAGTATCAACTGTAGTATAAGAGCCTAATTTTCTGCTGCTAGAGACTAAAGTCTCCTTGCCATCTCAAATCTGAACATCTACTTTAGAAGTCATGCTATGCAACAATGTAGTAATTGTGCACAAGTGAAATATAAACAAGAATACATGAGACATAACAATTTCAAGTAAACCATTACAGGATAGAGAATGTAATCCAAATATGGGCAGGAAAAATTGATAGCCAACTATACTTACACATAGTAAGCAATAAATGGAGAAGATTCAACGCATATAATTTCAAAATTATTTACATGAAAATGGCCATATCCCCTAAATAGAGTACATTCAGGATATCAACACAAAGTTCACAATATGCAGCAGTTCAAAATAGGTATATGAATTTAAACTCAATCAAGATATTAGAACAAATACAAAGTAGCAAAATATAAATTTCAAGAACCAGTAAAACGTTTTCGAATTTCCTTAACAGAAACCCTAATTTCCTTAGATTCTAGGGTTCTCCCATGGACCCCTAGACAAAGGTAAATTTAGAGGGGTTTTGGAGATCCTCTTTTCTTTTCTTTTTTATTTAAAAAAAAAAAAGCTGGTTCTGTTAAATGAAGGGTTAATATTCGTTAACAGAATTGCGAACATAAAAGAAATACTCGAAAATGCCAAGAATCAACTCCAAGTTCAGATCAAAGGAAGTTTTTCAAAGAATATTAACATATCGTCTCAGATCTGACATTTACTCTAAAACAGAAGAGTCGATAAAAAAAGATCGAGTTTTAAAAACAACTTTGAAGATGCATAAAAACATTTCAAGATCTGATACCTCAGTTGGTCCCAAATTTTCAAAATTTGACAATTCAACACTTTAAAACCAAATACACAAACAAAAATAAAATAAATGAACAAAAAGAATTTTTGGCCAAAGGTCCCAGAGGTTCGGCGACCGCTATCTAACGCCTAGTCCCCCGTTGAACATCCGTTAGAATTAAGCTCAAATCCAATAGCATCACCAAAAATAGGCAAAATTCTGATTACAATAACACAAAGCTCTCAGATCTCTCTTAAGAAAGTTCAGTCTCACAAAAGAGAAAAACACTAATATTTTCTTCCTTACAATAACACTCAGTATGTACAGGAAAAATCACACCAAAGAATATACATAGAATATGAAGAACCGAAAGAAAGCTGCTAGGTTTCAGAATGAAACCCTAAAGTCATTAGCCATCATTTTATATGAAATAAGGCCAATTATATCATCCAACGGCATATTCAGCCACATGACAGTCATCCAGCAAAAACACATTTTCAATTAAAAAACGTATTCAATCATTATTACCAAATTCTTCTACTTACTGGACCAGCATTTTGGGCGACAAATTGGGCCATAGTGACAATCCAACCAGTAGTAGATAGGGCAGATATTTGGGCCTAACAAAATTCAGCAACCCAACTTCTAGAAAATGTACAATCTTGTGGCCTTCTCGTAACTCATTTATTCATATTTTTCATTTATGTTGCTCAAATAGTAAGTTTTGACGCAGCGCAAAAAAAGGAATTCAAACTAAATCCTTAAGAATACAAATTTGGAATCCACCAAATTATAAAAAAATAAACTCGCGAATTTTATTAATTGGGATATCATAAAAAATGATGAATTAATCCTTTATTTATAAGGGTTTATATGAAAGCCTAATAAACTAAAATTGCATAGTATTCGAAATAAATTAAATGACAAAAATAGCACTAAAACTTTAAAAGTGACTTTCTAGTTCTGAACGAAGCTCGGATGGTCAAATCAATCATATAACACAGCATAGCTATGAGTTCTACTTGTCTTGTTGTTCTCTTTTCGAAATGGTATTACGAGTCCAAAGCAAAGCTCGATTACCACACTTGCACTATTATGGTATTATGGGCCCACATCTGTACTATTGCCTTTTTTCCTATTTGATCCAATTCTTCTTTAATCTATTCAGTCATATGTGGGTTAATTATCCCAATAGTCACTGAACTTTGGCCAAAGTTTCTACCAGGTCACTGAACTTTAAAAACTACGTGGTTAGTCACTGAACTTTCGATAAATAACCTCATTGGCCACGGAACTTTAAAAATCACCTCATTGATCACTAAATTTTGTAAAATGTTTCCCAGATG
>CAIGRH010153800.1:0-15918 GCA_903798295.1 Fraxinus nigra | reverse complement strand
AAATGACTTGTTTGTTATAATCAACCATATGTCAACAGTAATCTTGACCATTTTTGCATTCGAATAAGCCATTTTTGCCTAAGCACCCAAACCCAATCACCTGGTTCGAATACTTTACACATCTTCCTTTTGCTACCTTGATATGCATATAATTTAATCACCCATTTTCTATCTAAGCTACCGCTAACAATAATAGTTAAAGAAATTAAATCAAACTAAGTTTACGGATTTGAACCATAAACCATATCAAAACGTGTAGTACAAATAGTTGAGGATACTCAACATATTCCATAAATTCGAACAAAAATAGTTAAGGACTTCAAGATTNAAATAAAATGACTTGTTTGTTATAATCAACCATATGTCAACAGTAATCTTGACCATTTTTGCATTCGAATAAGCCATTTTTGCCTAAGCACCCAAACCCAATCACCTGGTTCGAATACTTTACACATCTTCCTTTTGCTACCTTGATATGCATATAATTTAATCACCCATTTTCTATCTAAGCTACCGCTAACAATAATAGTTAAAGAAATTAAATCAAACTAAGTTTACGGATTTGAACCATAAACCATATCAAAACGTGTAGTACAAATAGTTGAGGATACTCAACATATTCCATAAATTCGAACAAAAATAGTTAAGGACTTCAAGATTGAAATATAGATTCTCATGCCTCAAATCACCAACAATGTACCCCAAATGTCTATCACGATCAATTAATTTATTGCAACATACTAGAATAGCATTAACTAGTAATTGATTGCCTATTAATGCATATGAAAAATGACTTATTACTCTCATAGAAATATTAGATGCATTAATATGTGTAAAAGTACGTGCCCATGTGAAAAAATATTACTGCATGCTAGTACATCATCTAACCTATGTATGGGGTATTGATTCTTTACCGTACCATAGTTGAATGCTCTTCCTTCAATGCTCATCAGATTCTCAACTTTCATCGAATCAATTGGATACTCAATGGGTGGTATCCTACTAAATAAGTTTTCATGGAACGAGTCTTTGAGTTCCTGTAATAAAAAGATATCTAAACTAGGGATGAGTTTGTTAGTTCTCACTAAAATCCTCTCAATCTCACATTTTTTTTTCCATAGAAACTCACTTTTGATTTTTCTCTAATCACAATAGACTCTCTTTTTTCTCCTGTGCCTTTGCTCTCTTTTTTTTTCCCTCACAATTAGCCACCTTGTTATTTTCTCGCCTAATTTCCTTTCTTCTTTCTTTGTTTTTCTTTACTTCATCAGCTCTCAATCTCAATTGGTCTTCATAAACCTGTTGTGGCGTTAATGGTACAAGAGTATCAGCTCTTCCATCTTTTATAAAGTTGTACATATTCTTGAATCCATCAATGTTTAACCTTCCTATCATACTGTTATGACCTTCCCAGCAAAATGTGACTATCGTGCGTAGGAACCACATCACACATCACTTCATCACTATACATCCCAATTGAGAAATTTACCAAAACTTGCCTACTCACCCTAACCTCTCCACATTCATCTAACAACTGCAATTTATAAAGCTTAGGATATTTTATCGTAGTCAATCATAATTTCTCAATAAGTGTAGTACTAGCAATATTAGTACAAATATCCCATCGGTAATCAGACTACATACTTTATTTTTTACATGACATCTAGTATGAAATATGGTTTCCTGTTGCCGCTCCACATCATTCAATTTAATTTGTGTATTGAGAGCGTGCATCACCACAAGTAACTCACCTCATAGAGGGTACTTTACTTTATCACCATCACTAACATTCTCTAATGCAGGCATATCATCACTATCACTCACCGCTTCTTCATTATCTCGCAAAATCATTGCCCTTTTATTTGGATATTGAGAAGCAATGTGCCCCAATCCCAAACACTCAAAACATTTGATATCCTGAGTCTTAGAAGGTTGAGATTCCTTTTTGGTGTAATTTTGCTCGCAACTTTCTCCTTTTTCCTCGGTGGTTCGGTCTTACTACTCAAAACGACACAATCACTTCTATTATCATCCCACTTCGGTTTATAAGAAGAGTTAAAACTCGAAGACCCCGATGTATATCTAGTTGTTCCCTTCCTCTTCAATTGATTTTTCACCTTCATAGCTACATGTAGCGTGTCTTCCAACTCCACATAATGTTGCAACTCTACCACATTAGATATATTCCTATTCAAACCATTCAAAAACCAGGTCATGGTGACCTCCCTATCATCATCAACATTCACTCTAATCATAGTAATCTTCATCTCCTTGCGATAATCCTCCACACTCCTAGAATCTTGATAGAGGTTTTGCAATTTTTTATGAAGCTCATATCATAATGATTAGGCACAAACATCTTCCTCATAATAGCCTTCAATTCTTCACATGTATTAATATGCCTCTCATGGTTCCTCTTCCTGGATGTAACTACCTGATTCCACCAAATGATAACATAATCGGTAAATTCAAGCATAGCAATATTTACCCCATTTTCCTCCTAGTAGTTGTGGCAATCAAATATCAATTCTACTTTCTTTTCTTACTTCAAGTATGCTTCTGAATCACTCATTAATTTGAATGAAGGAATCTTCATTGAGATATTGTCCATACTTTTATCAACACCTCTCAAACAAGATCTCTACCCCTCATTTCATGCCTAACTCTTGTATCTCTCATTCCTAACTCGACACCCATCAATGCATCCTCATTAATGTCACTATCTGCTTTCCATTCACCAACAAAATCCGCTTGATGATCCCGTCTTCCTTGCCTCCTTGCGTTAAGAATATCTCTACGTTGTTCCCTACTTAAGTTAGTAAGCAATGTGTCTTGTCGATCCAGACTGTCTCTCACATCCTCAAACAACATTTCAAACCGTCGTATCACCTTATCCGATGTTAATTTGACTATTATTCCTGCTTGAAGTAGAATCCTCTATCCGACATCCTAATTTTAATTTAATATTTGCCTCAAGTGTATGCGCTCGTATATCACTCAAATTGGCTTTTCCATCTATTAGTCTCACCACTCTTACCTTTTTTCCACTCAATGCTTTCTTGCAAGTGCTTCAAACAACTAAATTAATCCTTGTGAGTTTCCAACAAAGATTTGAGTAAGAAAAATTGACTCTAGAATGACTCGAAAAGTAGGAATTGACACTTTTGAATTGATAATTTCTTTTTACTCAAAAAATGAAATTGTATGCTGTGGCAACTTTTTTTCCGATTTTTTTTTCTGGCACGAAAATTCAACTAAATACCAGCAAAAGAAACAAAAACTGATTTGGATGCTAAATTAGCAAACCAACAAATTTTGAAATTTTATGGATTGGTGATGAAAAATTGAAGAACGCGAAAAATAAAAAACAAAATACTCAAACAAAAAGGAAAAAAAACAAAGGATATAACCTTAATTTTTGGAGTCTTGCTCTGATACCAACTGATGCGAACCCATGTAGCAATGATAGGTTGAAACCCACACAAGATTAAGAAAGCCAAGATATCAATGTTTAAACTTGATTGAAAAATATTAAATCAAGGAACAAACACAATCGCCAACAATATTTTGATCCCATGATTATATGACTTAAGAATCTGATTCGATTTGTTTGAACGCCACAAGAAATAATCTTGATAAATTCAAAATTAATTCAATGAAGAACGAGAAGAAAGCAATATGACTTTCAATAATATCTCTCAAATTGTATATTTTTTACAATGAATAGAATAAGTCCTATTTATATGGAACTCATAAAACCTACTTAAAAATAGAATTAAGTCTCAAAAGATATAAAAAAAATATCATACAAGAGTTTTAACTAAAATAGAAGATTACGCAAAATTTGAAAAATTCGCAGTCGAATTCATACTATGCGGCCGCATAAATCCACTGAAACCCTTCACTGGGGTTTCAGTAGGTCACATGTCCTGAACAACTATACGGTCGCAAAGTTGTTCCTTTTGTCTCCTCAATCCATTACTTGAATCAAGTTGTTCCACTTCGTTTTATCTCCAATGCCTAACATGAAACTTATCTCTTTGCTTGCCGTGATCAATGTTTCGTCTATCATGAATTGAGCAAATAATCTCATTGCTTCTTTGACCCGCTTTGCTCGCGACCTAGTCATAGGCCATTCATCAACGATCAATGGATCCTTGTCCGGACTTACCCTCGTATCATGGATCACATTACTAAATTTCCATGCAAAATAAAATATCAAAACGGATAGATAAATATGGGGAATCGCTATTTACATTTACAATTTATACATACATACATACATAATTTATTTTTTGATAGTGGAATAGTTCTTTTAAGGTCGTCCAAACACCATAATGGAATTTAAACAACTGTTCTTGACTGGATTTATGAGAGATTTGCTTGGGACTCCACAAATACCTATATCGACGCATCAGTCTCAACAATAATAGAAGATGAGGGGTCAAGGATTAAAAGACATGGCATACTTTTGACAGCATCTTTAGCTTTTCGTACCACTAAAGTGTGCTTATGACTCCAGGGAACCAAATTCTTTTGTAATCTTTTGAAAAAAGGGACACATAGGATTTTTATCTCTTTGATAAAATCACCCACATAATTGACAACCTAAAAGTCGCTGCAAACTTTATTTTTCTAAGATTTCATTCAAAAATTTGTCAGTAAGATCAAGACTTCTTTGGTGTTTAGACTGGCCTCAAAAGAACTATTCCACTATCAAAAACAAGTTAGCAATTGTTTTATACATTTCAAAATTTAAGATGACTTAATCAATAAGGAATTTGTTTGAAAAATTAATTGCAAAGCATCAAATGACGTTTTACGATAAGACGTAAAAAACCTTGTTTCAAACAAATATTCGCAAGATGGCAAGCTATCTTATCTTGTTTTGATTTCAAAATTCTATATATACAAGAAAAATCAAACTTTCTTGCATATTTCTTGACTGAGAGTTTCTATAGAACAAAATTGATAAAAAAAAACTAAGAGATGAGTTCTTCTTCCTCGAAAAAAGATTTTAATATATATACACTTTTTAAAAAATAATTATATTATATTTTTAATCTTATGTAAATTTATCTAAATAGACCTATATAAAAATATATCGTTGTAAATTCATCCATTAATATTTATTTTCATTGAATTCTTTTGAAACCTTTTTCTATTCTTTTAGAATTTGTCTTTAACTGAAACTCTAATAATCATAAACTATCATCTTCAACTAAAATCCTAATAAAAATAAAATATCATCTTCATTAGAAATCAAAACAATGGAAGGATTACCATTAGAAGGAAATACATGAAGATATAACAATATATGAAGAATAATTTGAAAAAAACAAAGATTATATTTTATTGTGAATTTGATGGATTAATATTACTATTAGAGGAAATACATGAAGACAAATTTCACAAATTTTTGTTTTTGTTATTGAAAGAACAAAATCGTGTTAGAAGATGAGAGTCTTGCCCCCACCATTAATGGCTTTTAGCTTTACTAGTGGGACAACGTGCAACGCACGTTACTTGCTTTTTTGTTAAAAATAACTACATAGAAATTTTAGAAAAATTCATTTGTAAACGACAGTATTGCAGGAAAATGTATACATCTCAATTTATTATAAAACGTTAAAACAAATTACAAATTAAACATTGATACATGTTTCACTATCTATTTTGAATACGTTATCCTTTCAACATAACTATAGATGTAATTTCGTTACTCTCGAACAAATTAAGTAGAGACAATATTCACAAAGCTTCTACAAAAAAATACATTGTACTCCATTTAAGATAGGGAAGACTATAACAGTTCCATTCTTTTAATTCTATAAGGATTCAGTTAACACAAATCGAAAAATTTCACGCGAACATTAAAAAATTGAGGGAATATTTTTTTATTTCTATCTTGTAATAACTAAAACAAACATTAAAAAAGATTTAGGAATTCCTTTTTGACGAAAACAATAAAGGGTAAAATTAATCAATAGGGAATCGAAAGAAAAAAAAATTGAAATTGGCTAAATACGCTTCACTCTCGAATACAGAAACACTCCAGCAAGAGCAATTCCAGTTCCTGCACCAACGGTGAAAGGAAAACAGTGTTAGTACTTAGCAACTCGATTTCCCTTTTTTTTTTCTTTTTCCAGCAACGCATGCTTAGTGCATAATATTAGATAGTATTGGATAAAAGAATTAACAAAATGTTAGCTTGTCTAGTCCATTAGAACACACATGCTGCTAAAGTGTGTTATTTATAAGAGTAATACCAAAACATTTAAGGGGTGAAACTAGATTGTGGAAGAAAAGTAATACCAAAAGAGTTAACCGATGAAACTGGAGTGCGGAAGAAAAGAACACATGTAATGATGACCACCACCTGCTTTACACAGTTACCCACAGAATGTGTGACAGGAGATACCCCTGCAATATCATGTATGAAACCTACAGACAAACTCTTGTTAGAAACCTCAGGATGAAAAGATTAGCAAATATGGCAGAGACCATTTTCATTATGAAAACGTTAGCAAATATATACTATTTTGCATTTTGCTTTGGGGTCTAAGCATTCACTTTAAGAATGCACATGACAATATCATCACCTCAGATTAGTGTTCCTAAATCAACATTAACTGAGAATTTGAACAACTTGCTGATATGCATGGAAGCAGAGAGTAGCAATGAAGGATCTAGTGTAAATCTGCTTAATATTCAACCCCTGTCAAGAAAATAATACGATAATCAATTTCTACCTTTTTCTGTTTTCTTATGAACAAAATCGTTGATCAGACATATAAAATATGCTCATTATCAAAGGCATAACGAAAACGAAACTCGAAGAAGAGATCAACGTTTCTTACCTCAAAACTTAAGTATTCTAGTAGACATTTTTCATCAGATTTTTTTTGCCAATGGAGAGGAAGAATATGAGTTTAAAAGTTGCTCCTATTGATCTCTAAAGTCAAATAAATGAAGATGTTCTCTTTTAAAATAACTTAAGCTTTAAGAATCTGTAGCTGCTCTATACAATGTAGTCTCTATTCGGGTAGCCATGTCAAAGACAGTCTCAAATATATATCAATCAACCAAATTGCTAGTTTAGGCTTAATTATACACTAATTTTCCACTTGGTCATTTTATCAAATATCTTAAATGCAACCTATTTTTCCTAAGATTTGAAAAGATTAAGTTTTAAATCAAGGCCACAATTTTTGCACTTCACAAACACAATCAACTACTCCACAATCTAACTAAGCACATACTCCTCAATCATTCAAATTTTACCTCAAAACAACAAAATATCAATTACCTTATATTGAGGGAAAGGGAAAGGAGGTGGTTAGCATACCTTGAATTCTTGATTAGATTGATACGAATGAGTGGAACCCACAGTCCTTATGTTGCCCTCAAATGTCTTTTTATTCTTCACAGCATCATTTCTAAATGATCCAGCACCCTCATAAACCAGTTTTCCTCCATTGGTGGCTATAATTTTCTTAATCTTTCCAAATTCAATTATAAGTCCAACATCGAAAAACGAGAGATTAGCTTGTGGGTTTGATGGTATGTAGGTTTCTTGGAACTTAACATAATGGTAAGTAGGGTTTTGGGTTACTTTTCTTCTTCCCTATCTGTATTTTTTGACTGGTAAAAGAGATTTGTTTAAGGAGATGAATAGTTTGGTGGGGTTTATTGAAGGGATTTGTGAAGTCCCATATTATTTACACCTTCAAAATAATGATTTACTGCATGAACTAATGATTTTGGTGGGAGAAGACTATCGAGCGACTCAGTACCAAATCATTCCAAGACTCAGTAATGACACGGACTTTACTGATTAAATTTCCAAGTTAAGAACGGAGACACGACATGGTGTGTCTCCGTGCTTAACGGAGACATGCTGTATATCTGTGCTTAACGGAGACACGGACCAATTTTATTTTTTTTATATCATACACATTTAAATGGTCTAATTCCTTCTATTTGCTATAATCACAAAAATTTCATTACAAATTCCAGTTATCACTCAAACTTTAACCCAAGTTTATCAAATGAAAACCGAAAACTAAAGATGCAACTAAAACTCAAGCAACAATTGATTGAAGTCATACAATGCATAGAAGATGGAGGAACATTATCTAACAACTGATAAAACTTACGGATAGAATATATATGTTCTACTCTCAAAAACTAAAATAAAAGGCAACCATCTGTTACTTGATAAACCCATTGTCACACACATCAAGAAGTGAAGGTAAAAGAATTCTTTTACTCACTGTTTTACCATTTCCATAGAAGGTTCAAACATGCCGGTAAAATTCAATTTCAACAATCACCAATTAAATTAACTAAAAATCCAAAAATACGTAGTTAAATTGAGTTTAAGAATGACAATAGATTGATGGTAATAGAAAATACTTTCACAACAAAAAATTGAAAACTATTGAAAAAAATTGGCATTAGCTACGAAAATACCTTATTTCAATTTGAGAAATCCCTTTCTTAATCTCAGATGTCGGACAACGAAAACTTTGAATCCTACAAAAACAATGTTGGTTGACAAAATTAGAGCAGCATATATAGAGAGAAGAACGTATGGAGTAAAAAAATTCAACGGATAGAAGAAGAAGAAAAAGAATCTTACGATATGGGTCAAGGAATGAAATGGAGGAGTAAAGAGGTATGATTGGTTAAGTGAAAAAATGGAGAAAGTGCTTGTCGGGGAAGTTGATGGCCAGAAAAAAAGAAAAATTGAATTACGACAACGAGAAATAGCGACACGTGGTTGGCAAGTTTTTCGACTCTTTTATATTGCAGTGATATAAAAATATTGTTTTCTCAGTTACTTTACTTCAAGAACATGTTTCTTTTGGATTAAATCTAAATTAAAGTCAAACAATCAATATTAATTATATTTTTCATGGATTTCACAATTTTTTTCAACCACACATTTTAAAAATTTCTATCACAATTTACTAAAAATCTAATTTCAATCCCCACCAAACACACTCTAAAGTTAGAATGAATATAGTGATTTTTTAAAATTTTGAAATTATATTAGGGATATATTTAGTGTGTGATAAATACATAAGATTTGTGTCATCTATTCTATTTAAATGAATAATTTTAATAAGGACAATGTTAAAATTTGATGGGGATGAAAATAGTAATTTTTTTAAAATTTTAATATATTAATAGGGATGAATATAAATTGAGATGAATATATATAACAATTCTTGACTTAAATAGCGGCGCCATATATATATTCAGGGTAAGACGAAAACAAATAAATACTGATGTGCAGTAGAAATAATTCATGTTATAAAAGGAAAAGCGAAGAAACCTCTTGAGTCTTTTAGGAGCTCAGCACATTCTATCTCGTCTTGGCCATGGCGACTATTAGCAGCAGCACCATTCATGACCCTGTGTATCTGTGCGCTACTCACACTACCCATGTCAAAGCAAAAGGACCAATTTCTTCTCTTCCCTTTCCTGGACCCAATTTTAGTCCCAACCAAAAGAATTTCACATTCCCCAGGTATTTTCTAATGTTTTTCTTTCTATTCCCCTTATTTTCTTCTGATTTTTCTATTTAGTTTTGACTCAGTAGGATAATTAAAACCCATGCCTCCTCAAGAAGTGTAGAAAATCAGTCTTCGTGGATAATTTTACTTAAATGAATTCAGTGTTTATTTTATGTTATTATAATTTTTAATCTTATAGTCTTTGTGGTAGTTTATGATTATTTTCTGATATTTTTATTCCCTTTGCCTTTATTCTTTTTTTTTTTTTCAATTTAGTTTTAAATCAATATGATAATTTAATCCCATGTGTTTTCAAAAGCTTGTTAAAAAATCAGTCTTGTGTGGATGATTTTACATAAATAGATTCAATCTTCATTTGATTTTATTATAAATTTTATCGTTTACCGTGCGGGTGTTTGTTAATTTATCTACCTATATTTCACAGGTTGAGAAATTGTTATAAAAGGAAAACAGCAGTGGAACATTGTCTTAGGGTACCAGTGACATTTTGTTTAATGGGAAGTAATTCTGAAGCATGCCCAGAAACAGACCAGACATATGTTCGAAATGATGCTTCAAAGGTATAATTAGATATGATTTGGTTATTTGTTGCAAATCTTTTGGATTGAATTTATTGAGCTTATGTATTTTGGTTGATTTTCTAGATTTTTAAGCATAATTCTTCACCTAGGTTGCTCGGACTTGGGTACAGGTGTTGTATAAGTGTACATACCTAAGAGTTGGATCCTTTTTTTTTATTAAAATTCTGGACATGGGGATACCTTTAGAAATGATACAAATTTTGGATACAGGTAAGGGGATATATATATAAATTTTTATGAAATCAATTTAAACTCAATACCAAAATAACAAAAACTGATAGAAAAATCATTTTAAATTCAATTCCAAAATAACAAAAGCAACATGCCTAATAACCTCAATAACTACAAATGGTTCATAAAATCTAGCAAAAATTGTTCGAAAATACGTAAACCGTCTACAATGTCATAACAATAAAAGAAATAAGTAGTCCACTTAAAATCCAATTAAACCAACAATTCCAAATCAGCTTTACTCCTCATCATCAAAAGTAGTTGCCTCCCTCTAATTGTAGCTCATGAGGAGAGAGTTCCGCAAGCTCAAGGCTAGTTTGACCATCCAAGTCGATTTGATATACACCTACAAAGCAAAATAAGTAACAAAATTTAATACAATAAAATCACATCTCTAAAAAGAAATAAAGAATATTGTATACATACACATCCCAATATGTTTTTGGTCATTTGTACTCATCTTCCTTTCGAGACACTAGCCGAAGATTGAATTCACAAACACAAGGTCTTCAGCCCTACTTCTTGTCAATTTGTTTCTTTTGATACTTTGAATAAGTGAATATGTGCTCCAATTTCTCTCACAACAAGATTGAGAAGCAGGCTGCGAAATTAATTTGAAGGCCAAAGATTGAATAAAGGTTCCCAAGCACCATGATTAGTGTACCAAGAAATTGATTCTTCAAACATTCTTTCTTGAAATTCAATCCATCAGAAAAGAAAAAAGAAAAAAACCAAATTCTAACGCATACTTTCCTCAAATCAATTAAACTTTCAAACAACATTTTTAAACATTTGCTTCTATTCGTAGAAATTCTTGATCCCCATGTGTTGCAACTTTTTGAACTTTGTTACTTCCATCTTAGAACTCCTTTATATTCGCTTCACAATAATATTTAGGAACTAAAATGATGCGGACATCCATTGAGATTTATTTTCTATTGTGAATTTTTTATTATTTATGTTTTCTATTATTGGGCTTCTCTTATTGGGTTGGTCCAAGCCCTTCACTAGTAGGGTTAAATTTTACTATTTATATGGTTTTTGCATTGTAATTGAAACAGATGATGAATGAAATTAATCACGTTTAGCTTTGCCCACGTTCTCTCTCCCTTGGCTTCCCTCTTTCCCCACTCTACGGTTTTTTCCCTTTCTGCACTTCTTTTGCCTTCTACTTTTTCTTTTGCTTTCTTCTGCTGTTGCTTTCTGCTAAATTCCAGTTAATTCTACATCAAGTTTGGTATCAGGCCTAAACTTAGCTCTATCCATCAAACAGAGCTGCAATTGCAATTGTTCTATCCCAGATTTCCAGCAACCATCCACATACAAAATAACCCTCTACAACCACCATCCACTGTCGTTGCTACCCCCAAACTAATAAATGCTCAATCACAATCATCCAACTCTCAATTGGAATCACAATCGGCCAAACCCATATTCGCCGCGCAGAATTTTCATTGGCGGCATGTTCTGCCACTCCAAACCCGACCCAATCACCCGATACTTCATCTACACAATATTCCCAAAAATTCGTACCAAGCAGTAATCGACGTTGTAATATAAAAAAAAAGTCGCTACTCACCCTATTATTTTGTTTTGTCACCAATTCACTATCCACCAACTACTTCTAATCGGTGACGCAAGCAGTTCACTCACCTCGTTAGCAACCAGACCCATCGTCAACCGATAGCCTAGACACTATCGACTTCACGTGTTGGGCCTTCGTTTTGGACCACCGCCCTAATTTGTAATTTGGGTTTAATTTTGCCCATGTTTGTTTATATATAAAGTGTCTTGATTTTGTTAAAAAAAAGTGTGAAAAAAAAGGGAAAAGAAAAAAAAAAGTATTTTCTAACTTTTTTGTGGGTACCTCACTTTAACCTGTTGATTAGCTCAATTACTTCAACGAACAAAAAATGGGAGCTATTGTTTCTTTATCTTTGGTTTATATTATTGCTTACCTTAGAATTGTATCAATTAAATTCTTTGTGCTGCTCTATTTCTATTCTATACCTAAAATTTACGTTCTTGAATCCCTAACCTTGTTATATTTCCACTTTTATCCTACTTATTTTACGTAATTAAGTTGCTGACTAGTCTTTGACCCTTGCTTTGTTATTTTACATAGATCAACAGTATTAGCTTGTCATATTTGGATTTACATAATCCCCCAAAAAATTAAAAAGGAATTGTAGATTTAAATGCTCAAGTTGTTATTTTCAGTTCTTAAATGAGTTGTTTATTGATCTCTTCATACACGTCATTTAGCTGGTCGTACATTGCATGCAGTTGTGTAGTGATCGTCTTGTCATATCTACTTCCAATATCCTGACCATTGACCCTTCCCAAATTGATGCTCTCACCCGACAATTAACACAACTTGCCACTAACCAACAACAGTTACAAACTCAATTAGAAATTGTCCAAATTAAGATGGTTGCTACTCGTGAAGAGGATAGAGACTTAGATGCTAGGTTGAGCACATTTGAACAAACCCTATATTTGACTGAAGCTGAAAACTCTAAAGCGTCGAGTAATAAACATTATCATCGTCCACAAGGTGGTCGACAACATGTTGACGTGACCGTAGAGATGGACATCACGTTGGTGAACAAGAGTAGGAACATCACCATTACGATACTCAGTCTCCTCTTCACCATGAGGAGCGGTTCTTTAGAAACATTAAATTGGATGCTCTGACCTTTGATGGTTGCTTAGACCTTAAGAGTATTTAATCACTTGGTTAAAGATATGGATAATTTCTTTGCCTAGTATGGAGTCCCAGAAGACTGGAGAGTTCAATTTGCTAGTCTGAAATTAACTAGCACCGCTCAACTCTTTTGGGAANCGAGAGCAAGAGCATCACCGTCATGATACTCACTCTCCTCCTCGACACGATGAACGTTTCTTCTGAATATTAAATTGGATGACCCAACTTTTGATGGTTGCTTATACCCTCTGGTATTTACTCAATGGGTTAGAGATATGGACCGTTTATTTGCTTAGCATGGGTCCCAAAAGATCGAAGAGTTCAATTTGCTAGGCTGAAATTCACTGCACCACTCAACTCTTTTGGGAAAGTGTTGAGGAGCTCCTTGAGAGACGTCGTGCTCCCTTTGTTGGGAGTTGAGATGAAATGAAGCGTCGACTTCAAGAGAAGTATTTACCCCAATCGTTTAGGGGTAATTTGTTGGATCAATGGAATGCTCTTACGCAAGGCAATCGACCAGTGATTCAGTAGGTTACTCAGCTTGATGAATTTCAAAAGAGATGTCGGGTCGTTGAGATGAAGCCACGACTTTAAATAGGTTTAGGTAAGGCGTCAGAGATGGATCTTAAACGTGAGCTTGTCCTTCGGGGTGCTACTACTCTTAACCATGCTTATTCTTTTGTCCGAGAATCCATAATGTTATCGAAGCAAGCTTGTTTGAAGAACCTATTTCTTAGTGGGCTACTCGTAATGCTTTGGTACCTTTATTGCTATCTTTGGCCTTAAATTGCTTTCGTAACCAACATTTTCATCTTGTTCTGAGAGAAATTGAAGCGCCTACTTAAAGTATTAAATGATGAAAAAAAAAAGGAATTAAAGCTGAAAACATGCATTGCAATCTTCAGCTAATGTCATAAAAGGAATAGGAGTATAAAGGACGAGCAGAATATTTGGATTGGAGTATGGATAGTATTTTCTTTATTTCCTTTTTAGATATAGGATTTTGTTACATTAAGTTTTATGTCATTTTGTATTTTGAAGGTAGGGAAAAAACTAGTAGTGAGCTTGCCGAATTCTCTCTTGATGAGCCACAGGTGGATGCAATTATTTTTTATGAGTAAAGCTTAAATTGAATTGTATTAGAAGACTATTTATTGCTTTTATTGTTATCACATTTTAGATGGTTTATGTTATCTTTGTGAGTTTTGTTGAATTTTTTGAAACATTCGTGGTCCTTGTGGTTATTGGCCTTTAATGTTGTTTTAGAATTGGATTCAAAATGATGTATTGTTATGTCTTTTTTTGTTATTTTAGCAATGAATTTAGATTTATTTCTATAAAAGATTTATAAGATGTGTCCCCGTATCCAAAGTTTGGATCATTTTTCACCATATCCTTGTATCCTAAATTTTAAAAGAACAAGCATCTGGTCCTAGATATGTATCTCAATCCATAGCTGAGTTCGAGCAACATAAGACTCGGTATTACAGTGCCCATTTTAAGTTTTTGTGAGTTCAAATACAATATGAGTAATGAAGCATTTGGAATATCCAAGTTAATCATGAAATTCTAGATAGTTGTTTTTTTTGTTTTAGTATTTGGACTCTTCAGTGTGAATTTTTTAATTATAGGAGAATTGGACAGATTGTGCAACTATCAGGGAATAGAATTTCATAATTAAAAAAATAGGTTTTCAGTAAGTTAATTCATTGATATTGGTTTTTCAGGATTCATGCAAATAATCTACTCCTTTGATCTCTACATAATGCCTGTGAATGGTTCTAATAGTTTCCTCGTGTATTCACGAACTTTTAGTTGTTCTTATTGTGAAGGCTTTGGGTTTTTAAGACTAAGATTGGGCTACTCAGAGTATTAATAGTCTTATTGGAGAATTGAAACGGTTCTGTGCTTCACCTTCTCCCTAAGTTTCAAGATACAATCAGAATTTGTATTCAGTTACAAACTGTAAAGATAATGCTAGAGTTATCACTTCTGGGTCACTGTTTCTTGACATTATATTGTAGAAATTCGAAAGGAAATAATTTTTTTGCTTCTCTCTTTCCCCAAATCCTGTTTTATTCTTACTGATAGATTTAATTTCCTTCCATGGCACTATAGATATATTCTGGTGATATAGTGGGTAAAACAAACTGGGGGATGCTTCTTAATTTAAGGTCAAGAAATTGCTTCAGCAGGATTACTTTCTTATGGAGAATTGTCATTCTCGATTTAAGAATGAAATCGTAAGTCTTGTGTCTAATGTATAATTGGTAGCTTCAACACATTTCTTGATGTTTGACATAATTGATTATTTATTAAATGTGTCTTATCTGTAATTCTATCTATCTTCATGCAAATTACACTTGAGTGTGTGCTCGGGTTCTTTCTTTCAGGAAGCAGCTATTGACCTAAAGCTCCCTAGAAGAAGCTTGTTAGTAACTTTCACATGTAACTCCTGTGATGCACGATCACAGAAGTTGATAAACAGATTAGCTTATGAACGAGGCCTTGTTTATGTACAGGTAAATTATTTTCTGAAGCTGTTTTTGTGTAATCTATGTTACAATTTATTTTGTTGTCTGCCATAAGTGATGGTGGTGAGAGTGCGAACGAGGGATGGGCAATGATTAAAAAGAGCATAAAGACAATACTTGCCATGATTTATACCCGGTCCTGATTAACTATATTCGAATGTGCAGTACTTCCTATTGGCTTGTCTAACCATCTGTAACAAATCCTTATTAATGTTACTTTCAATATTTGCCCATGAGGATGCTATGTTCTATTTACATTTTTGTAGAATATACTTATCAAAAAAAAAAAAAAAAAATTTTTGTAGAATATGAATGATTAG
>CAIGRH010153788.1:0-12656 GCA_903798295.1 Fraxinus nigra | reverse complement strand
ATTTATACAAAACTTTTACCCCGAGCACACAATGGAACCGTAGACGATCGAGTGAAATCCAATCCACGATCTGGGCACTGCGCCGGGAGAGGCTTGGTAAAATAGATATGTTTGTGAAGATGCGGACTACCTGCACCTGGACAAAAAGACCCTCTTACCCTCTCACGGATTTCTATTTTGCCCTCGGAATTCAAACCCAATACATTTACATTATGAGTTATTTAAGTCGAATCCTGGTACCAATTAAGCAATTACGTAAGAGAATTGCTTGGGCACGAGGTCTCGATCGTTACAGAAATCCTTTGATCCCCCTTAAAAAAAATGATGAATCTAAAACTTCTTGTTCTTGGGTGAGGTGGTGCTTGAAGCAATTTCATAATCAGGAGTTCTTCCCCATTCAACAATACCACTTTCTTCCTACACTGTTGTTTTTCGTTTTCAAAATTGAATGAAAAGGAACTTGTTTGAGTTGTTTTTTCAAAACCAAAAATGCTTCCATATTCCACGTCTAATTCCAAATTTCAGTCTCCCCATCTTGTACTGAAAACACGGGCACAAATTATAATCATTAAAATCACCAAGAAACTGCAGACATGTTCACCTCTCTCAGATGGGACTCAAACTACCCACTCGCCATATACTGGATGCTGAATCTTCCAGAGTGCCAGCCAAAGCACTGTCTAAACCTTCAGAGTCTTAAATTCCAGTCCACCTTAATAATCCAGTATTCAAGACGAAACAAGGTTCTAAAAGAACGGAGAAGATTCGCTGGAGCACTTTTCATTCTGCCCAAGAACCTTCTTCTTCCTTCCCTGGCTCATCCAGAGCATTTCTCCATAATTCTCATGTCAGACTTAATAGAGGGAGCTCCATGTCCACAGCTGAGGATATTTGAGTGTTTAGATAAAAAGGGAATACTCATTTTTCTTTCCCCTTCCAGGAGAAGTAACCATAGAGGAGGAACATCGTATCGCTCGACCGTACAAACAAATTCGAGGTCACTAAATTTTGCACTATCACCATCCAATCATTAAATTAAAATATGAAGCAGAATACCTTGTTCAATTCATTAATACCATCAGAAGGGACACTGTAATCATTGTCATTCTCAACATCATCTTCTGCAATTTAAAAATAAAATAAGATAAAGAAAGTATAAGAAAGAAATAAAAGAACAAAAGACAGATGGAAAAATAATTACTACATGACAAATGTGAGAGGACCGGGGATGTGCGGGGGTTAAGGAAGGAATAAACAGTGACCGACAGAATCACTTCCCATTATGTGGCATTCAATAGATATCAATCAATACAAACACAAATCAAATACCATTTACAGGTAATTCTATGCCTTCTGCCATGTGTTCAACATGGAAAATAGTGAGTTACGGGTATTACTTCTAACAAAACGTATTTTAGTTAAAAGTCAATATCTAATGAAATAATCATAATTTACAGGTGTGACTCCATCTATTGATTGGCAATTGTCATGTAATACATTTCCACGTGCAGAATAAAATAATTTTCCTGGACAGAATCATACTCAATATAGAGGAAGCACAGGTGGTACGTGGTACCACCACCACTTTTGATAATGGAAACTTGGCACAATTTCTGGGAAGAACAGCAATATCTCAGACTGTATTTGCCCATCATATGTGTGTGAAGGATTCTAAGAGATAATTACAGTTCATATTTCTAAAATTAGATTGAAAATATCCACCTGAACGCTCATGAAATTTCAGATGGCTAAACCAAAATCACAGGATATCAGCCTTTACTCACAGGAAAGTTCATTTGTCGTCATATATCTTGCTGTATTTATAAAGTCGTTGTACACTGTGCTGGATTCGAGCTTTATCAAATTAAAAATCATTTGCAACCTCTCACATTACAAGTCAGGGTTGCCTTGTGTTGTCATATTTCTCAGAAACTGCTTTGCAAGTGTCTTTGATGTTCAAAGGTTGATATTTTACATTGATTAAAGAGCATCACTCTTTACAGGCACACAAAATCACACATTTTCACCAATGCATCAAGGTGGAATATTCCTTTCTCAATTTTGCCAATGCAAAAAAAACTTCTTTTTTTTTCTTAGTTTACCTTGATTATTAATAATTCTACAAGCTAACATCTTCACAGCCTGAACTTATCTTATATCTTTGAAGTAACTTCATGACAAGATCACCATAAACATTCAAAAGAGTTGGTATAATAGAAAGATTTCTTCTCCTTTAACCATTTTTGTGACTGTTTTCCCTTTGTTACCTGTTTAATCAGCAACTCCTTTAAACGTAACCAAATACAATTTTCATTTCAAATAACCTTTTACTACAGAGTAGGGCAGGCAACTTATACACACGAGTTATACACGTAGCTCAAAAAAAAATTATATGTAGCCTCATCCCAAAAATTTATCCACGCATCTATACAAGTTGGGATGAAGTGATTTCATAAAAATTATAGCAAGAAAAGGACACTCTTAGTCTTCCATATTGGACTGTAAACGCATTTGAAATGGTCTAGTTTTGATCCTACCAAATCATCCAGGAAATGAATGAGGAAACATCCTATAGGACAAAGACTTAACTCCCACAAAACATCATTGCTTTTCAACCACCACAAATAAAAAAAGGAAGAGAGAAAGAAACAGCCAGGAGAAAGAAAATCCAATAAGCTCTTCTACCGAAAACTCATGTTTTCCAATTTTATCCATTTTTGTCTCTCTCATTCTATCATTTACCAATAAAATTGACAAATGAGAAACTTTTTGCCATGGTTCAACTAGTCATTGATGTGTTGAAGTTTATAGAGCAATATTTATCTTTTCTATTATTTCTTTATGAGGGAATGTTTCTTGTGTGCTACTATAGTACAATGACTTAATATATATGGGAGAATAAGAGGTACCAGTTACTTCCAATGCAGCAATTTCATACCAAAACAATATTATATTAGATTAACATCTTTTACATCAGATTTCGCATGTTTAGCTTAAAGGCCACAAAAGAAACCAATTTTAGGGTTCTTTTGTGGCTTTCTCAGCATTATCAAATATGATACTGCCAATAAAAGCTGCTTTTGTCGAAGAAGAAGCACGGGCAAAGATGCTGTAAGAGGTTCTCTATAGTATATTTTGATGCTCTCACAACCTCGTTCTCGCTCTTCACGTGAGTTAGACAAATATATCCTCGTTATGAAATTTGAATTCAGGAGTGTAGCGTAGATATCAAAACATACTGAAAAATAAGTCACAATACACTAAACACCATAAAACAACTAAACACGCTTAAAACAAAAATACGCACTCCCAAAAAAACAGGTTAAAAGTGAGAGAGAAACGATAGTGTACCAAAATCGGACAGATCATCATCGTCATCTTCTTCTTCAGAAGAAGAATAATCAGAATATAGCACAGAAGAAATGATCTTCCCAGCACCGGAAGCAATTGCACGTGCAGATGGTATAAATACGCCAGAAAACCAATTAGGGCTTCTGGCACTAGGAGGAGGAGGCGGCGACGGACGGTCGTAGGGTGTGACGGCGAGCCGCTTCTTTCGGCGGCTAGTTACTATTTTTCCACCAGCACCGAATTGGGATTCCGTCACGGATGTCATTGGGAATTGGGAGAGTTGATATGTTTCAAGGGAAATATCAAAGTAGCAAGTGAAATATTTACAGTGAAAGGATCATATTCGGAAATCCATGTTAAAAGTAAGTGAAATAACGCATTTTCCGAGGTAAGCGTGAATTAGGAATAGCCTTACACCTGAAAATGGTAAAATTATGGTCCCGCCCTCGACCTCTAACATGCATGTGGTTATTGATCCTCAATTTCAAAAGTGAAGTTATTAGTACTCGCATGATCGATATTAACAATATGGACATTAAAATTGAGGGTGTGTTTGAACCACATTATTTTGGAAGAATCTATTCTGAAATAGTAGATTGATAGAGAATGTGTGATTAAAAAAGAAGGTAAATTTATTAATGTAATGAAAAATATTATTTTATTGAAGAATGTGTAGTTGAAAATGAGTAGAATAATGATAATGAAAAATTTTAATATGTACCAAACAGGGGCTGAATATCATTTTCAGTTGACTTTGGGAAATAATGTTAAGTAGTATGATTGTTCTACTATCCATTTTTTAGGTTGCATTCAAATATATATTTTTCACCTCATATTCGAGTTGATTGCACAATTTAGAAATATCAAATATGTCATATAGCTTATGTTATTACGTTATGTTGAGAAATTTCACTCACCATCCCCAACCTATTGATAAATTAACATTTAGCTTCTCACTAATTTATTTTGGTTCATGGGTATAATAGGTACCTTCAATTGTTAGCTCACGATTCATATTTATAACGTCTAGATTTAGGTCAAAATTTGCATTCAAAATGGTTCCATAAAGTAGTTGAATCAAATAAGGAGCAACTTAGTCTGTCAACTTAATACTGTGTGATTGCATCCATTTAGGAACTGTGATCGTATAGCGGATCGCATATGTTCTCTCTCTACTAGAGGAGACGATACAATTGCCAAGCTTCACATTGTGCAATCACACACTTCTTTTTTGGGATCAAGTTGGTTCCTAACTTTTCATCCTTTCTAATTGAGTCATTTTCCATGCAATTTTCATCCTATCTTCTTAATTCTTCCAATTTGATCCCTCAACTATTCAATCATCATTCCTACGTCCAAATCAACTTTTTACACGTTTACGATTTAGTTTTCGAACTTTAAAATTCTTCCTTTTTACCCTTCTTTGGCCTATTATCGCTTCTTTTCATTTAAAAAAAATAATCATCAAAATTCAAGTTTATTCTACCACAATTGATATTTAACCAAATTAAGCAGTAATTTTTATCAATTTGATATTAAAATACTTATTTTTGACTATCTGAATAGATTTAGAAATCACACTTCATAACCCTTAACCGATTTTATTAGATTCCTTCATGAGTACGTTTACCCACTCCACCAAATACGGATACACCCCCATGAGTCATATATATTTGACTGCTCCATTAACTGTACTATTCGATTATATCCAACTACTAAAGGTTGCGAATCTTGAACTCGATTCTAACCGACAAAGTCTGCAAATTGTGCATCTCCATTGACATTCATAACTAAAGCTTGATGAAATGATTGTTTAATCTCACCAATTACACCTTTCACTACAAATCACATTATACTGATGACAAGTTTTTTCATTTGAAAAATAGTTTGGAAAAGCTGCTAGAGTAGAGATATTAGGTCGCTATTTGGCCCCCGTTTTCTAAAATAATTTTTTCCTCGCTCATTTTCAATAACAAGTTCTTCAATTTCTATCAAAATCTACCAAAAAATCTAATTTTTATCTAAAGCCGAGTCAAGTAAGCTTGTCCACGCGAGAATGTATTCCAAAAGACAATTCGACCAGCTTGAGTAAGAGTACATGTAAATATGTATCTATGTTTTAAGTTTGTTCACTGTAAATATGTACACAATGCAAGTCAATGTTGATTGGTGGAGTAAACTTGACCTTTGGAAATATGTTGAACAGCGTAAACAAGCAAAGATTGTAAAAGCTTATTTTTCACATTTTCCATATGCTTCGAGTAAATTCGTATAGAAGACCTCGATATTCAAATAACTCGACCTCAAAATTGTAACACCCCCCATTATGATATCATGTGGTACGGGATCATGAACCTCCAAACACTTGGGCAAAAGAAATTAGATGAAGAATTTGCATTCATGAACCGAAACCAGTATATTATACACATTTTCACCAAAGTTCTTAGAACCTGGACGTTTATCGAGGATGCAAAACAAAAAAAGGTAAAAGAGAAGAAAGATATTGATATGTACACAAGTACTTCAAACATTCCCCAACATATAGTCCACACTGAACTAAACTAAGATGGTTGAGAGTGAGATGCAGAAATCTTGCAGATGGGACACCAATTCTTCAGCCGCAACCACTGTACGACACATGCCATGTGATACCTGTGCTGGCATCCCAACGTACCAATTTCATTACCAAATCCGTACTCTTCCTGCAGAACATAAATATGTTATGTTGTCGTCTACACCAAAAATGGATGGAAAAATATGCATTGAGCTCAGCAACAGGTTGTCCCAGTGTAAATTATTTCTAAGGAAGCTTATCATTCTGCATATTAGTTTAAGAAATGGTCTTGATTAATCGACATACCCCAAACTGTGTTTAAGATTTTTTTTTTTTTTTGATTAGTAAAACATGTGTTTAAGATTAGTTCATTTGTCTAATGAGTTAAATATGCTTTAAAAAGCCATTCTCAGCAAATGTCAGGAAGTACTGGTTGTACTAACATCCCAACAAATTTAGAAGCGCAAAGCTTGAAAGGATCTGCATCTTGGCTCAATAATTTGTCCTTGCGAATTTATATACAAAATTGAACCACAACACTACAAAATGTTAAGCTCGAGTTTTTTGCTAAAATTTCAAATCCAATCTAGACACCACAGACATGCTATGGAGATATGACAAGGACAATAACAAAAACAGCTCAACGGAATTCAAGGTTCAATTGTTGTAATTTTTTTTGACAATATGGAGATCCATGAGGAAAATAAGTTTTGACATGATCTAAAATTATCAGAGATGATCTTTGCAATAAATTTACTCGATTAAATAAGATCCAAGGTACCGTGTTCTATAAGCTAGCTAAACCTCAAGAAATAAGCAAGTCTTTTAGGGAAGGAGGCTTGATGGAATTGGTGAAGCGGCAAGAACAACTGCACTTTTGACTATTATTTTATTCCACGGAAGGACAAACCTAAATGCAACTCAACGGGGCTGGACCATGGTGCAGTTGTACTCAATACTGGAAACCAAGTTATAGAATGGAAGTTGCTTTCTTTTCCCTAGAAAGATAATGCCACATTTAAATAATTTCTAAGTTTTTTCCCCTCTTATTAAGCCCTTGTTTGGTGGGAATTAAAATAGCATTTTTAGTAGATTTTGATAAAAATTGATGGAATGTGTGGTTAAAATTAATTGTTGACTTTGACTTAGATTAAAATCTAGATTTTAATTTCTACCAAACATGGGCTAAGTATTTATGTAGAACCTTTCCATCATCCTTCCTTTTTTTATTTTTTTCTATTAATTTGGAGTGTGTTAGTGGGTGGGGTTGTTGGAAGAGGGAGGTGCAGAAAATCAAACTAAAGATAATTATCAGTGGAAAATTCTGATGACAAAATAGAAGGACCTGACAAATACAGCACTTGGTGTCATTGTCATCCTCCAAAGATCCCGTGTCCCGTACTTCAGAAGGGATAGCTTGATAGCAGCTTTTCCTTAGGCATTTTGTCAATTCCTCTTCAGAGAGTGCTGTGCTAACGGTACCTATCCTCTCCTCCAAAGCTAATAATTCCTGTTAAAGATACCATAGAACACCGAGGGTCATGTTATCGTTATCAAAATCCAATAACATCAACTTAAGATCCAATTACATTAATCCATAATCTTAAAAGGATTTAGATCAGAATCAATTGACTTTGCATAGTGCACAAGGCTAATTAATTGAGTACAGACTCCTCACAAACGAACCTCATAGGACATATTATCAATGTCAAGTCTCATGTCTCTATGTTGGTCATAGGAATGGCTGAACCCACTGAGTAAACTGATCTCCAAGGCAGAAATATGCTGCAGAGAGAGAGAACAAATTAATTATGAATTCCAACCGCACAAGTTGCAAGTAAATAAAGATTGATTACCTCACTAATCAGCTCTTCATCTTGTTCAAGTCTTCCAATTGCTAATAATACCTACCCAGTGAGAAAAAAAATACAATACATCACCATCTCGTAGGAAAATCTAATCAAACAAGGTGGCATCATTAAATCTCATACAAGGGAAAAATTCATGGGAATATTATGTACTACAGGAGCAATACCTCAGCAATTCCACCAATATTAAGTCGCTGCAATGTCATACGATCCATTAAATGGGTAATGCCCAATTCTGCAGGCATTACACTGGAGAGATTATTGCCGTTACTACTCGAAAGACTATACGAACTTGAATTAATTGAAGAAACATTTGCAGAGAAGTGTTGAGAGGAATTGTGACCGCCAGCATCAACTGGTAGCTCAGGCTGGCGTAACTGAGAAATCCTGAACACTGGTTCTCTTAATGAGGAACCGTTTCCATCATGTTGATTAGAATGCCTCGGTGTTGTGTTTATATTTGTTAACCTCCGAGTGCGGACAGATGCAACTACATTGCCCTCCTCTCTACAAGCCCAACTTCTGTTGTGTCTCGGACTAGATATCGAGATACCACTATTTGACGGGGCAACATTTCCGACTATGGACAAGGCTGCAGTTGTTTGGTTCAATCCAGGAGACGAAATGCTTTGCCCTCCTGGATTTCCTTTTTTCACTACATCCTTCGTATTAGGTTTGGAATCTGAGGCTGAAAAACTTTGTGCAATGACATCCGACATTGAATTACACTTTAGACTTCTCAAACCATACCTGCTCCTACTACTACAGTTCTTTGCTCTAAGGCCAGAACTTTCAGAAACTGGTGGAATAGAATCTAGCTGATTGTTTTCGCTGCATGATCCAGAATTACGATTAGCTATTCTTTTTGGTTTAAAAGTTGATGTTACTCTAGAACTCCCCGTATCCATCACCGTACCCTTTCGAGTCTTGGCATCTCTAGATTCTGAGTGATGTGCTGTTTGAGTTCTACTTGGCAAAGGCATAGAGTCCGGAGTCTCACCTGAAGCACTGCTTTCTGATGGATCAATATTGAATTGAGAAGAGAACTTTCTCTTAGAATCAGGACCTGATTTTTTTGCATTGGTCACAACAGGACACGTCCTAGAGGGATTTCCAATTATTTTCTTGTCATTTGAAGAATGCACTGAAGGCCTCAAACATTTAGCTTTAACGGAGCTTCCATTTTTGGTATTCTGAGTGCACTTAATTCTACCACTGCATCCCAGTCGACTGCAGAATTGAGCTCTCTGATCTGTATTCTTAGCAATATCTTTCAAACCAATGCCAGACTGTTTTTTTGGGACAACCCCACAAGGAGCTTTTTTACCCGAATATCCGTCCATTTAATGTTGTATTGACCCTTTATTCCTGGTAATAACATATTTTATACACCAAACCTCCGACTTAATTCATATTTATTAAGTAGACAAACACAATCTATCTACATAATGGATTTTCTTCCCATACTAATTGAAAAGAGCAAAAAAACTGCACAAGTGAAGTAGCTGAACAACCCAAGGTTAACTAAATATGCATGACATGCATAAAACGGTGAGAAGCATATTTCATAAATATCAGCAATAACCTAAATTGAACCAAAACTAATAAGACTTCAAAAATGATAGTGAATGAGATGGAGGAGCTTAAGAGTTTTTTTATACAAAACAAGTTATTAACATGAGAGCATCTGCTGACATCAACTTAGACAAATAGATATAATGAAGCCCAAACGTGGAAAGGAAAGTGAATCCCTAAGATATATGTAATGAATGCTATTCATAATCGCATAAAAATCTTATCCATGGGAGAGACTGATGGTCTTGAAACTGATTACATACAACTGATGCAAGTAAACTCCACTAGTAACACAGACAAACTATTAACCAAACACGGAAGGGAAACTGAGGTGTAGAAACACCAATATAGAAGGCAGAAGGTTCAATGATACTAGCAACAATTTCAGCTGGTGGGTTGAAATAAAAAGAATGATAAATAGTGTCCAAGCAGTATAAAAACTAAAAGCGCCATATACATGTATATATCTGACACGTTTAAAACCAAAGGATAACCCAATAAAACATCAGTCCATACAAGTTTCGTTAAGGACTGTGAACACGCGTAAAATGTTTACGCATTCAACAATACAGACTCACAAGTCAACAAGCAAGAAGTGATTCATCATAGAAGCCATATCAAAAATTCATCTTCTCTCTCTAAGACCACTATATACATGGAAAAAAAAAAATATCAACATGGCATTAATGATAGTATCAATTACCTCAATCCTTCAGAATATACTACAATGTGACCTAAATGAATGATCATGTCAGAGCACAGCAAGGACAAACCACGATGAAATAAGACAAAAACAAAGAAAGAAGCGACTTGCATGATCAAAGTTCACATCCCCAGAATTTTTCAGGCTCATTAAAGGGTGGGTTTCCTTTTTGTTTTTATTAAGCAAAAATATAATTTTACTTTACTTTGTTTGATTGCTTGACACTTTCTATTCCTAAAGAAACACGTTTATCACAATCAAGCCATCGACTAGTGCAAGCAAAGATTACACTTCTCTCTTCAACAAGAATCAAACACATATTAGATTAAACAAAAATTCATATCATATATAAAAACTAAAACATCTAATCTCAGGGTTCACAAATACCGAAGAATGTTGAATTGAATGTTGAGAAAGAAAGTAATCTTCGATAATAACAGAAAAAAATGAGGTGATCATTAAACAACCCTAGATTACATGGAAATCATTGATTTTATATCTGAAAAGAATTCAAAAACTCGATATATCAATCAATATTCAAGAATGGCCAATCAAGAATCCAAAAAAAAAAAAAAGGAATTTATTAGAAAACCCAACTTTTTGTCAGGGAAAAAAAAAGATCGAAAAGATGAATCAAGTTTTATTTATTTATTTATTTTACCTGAATAAAACTGAAGAAAGCTGTAATTAGTGCATGGATGGATTGGACAGGAAGTTCAGCCTTGTAGAGAACAGAGACGTGTACAAAAAAGTTCGTAGTGTAAAGAGATCCGATTGTAATGTGAAACAACAGATTTTTAGGCAGAAAAGAAGATTACATCAAACCATAAAATGAAAAAGAAGTACGCAACAAACTGATGCTGAATTGCCGTCTTGCCGATTGAGTTGATGTGCGGTTTGTGGGATTTTCTTGGTTTGGACGGTCCATTATCAACGGCTTTTGGGTGGCCCTAATGTCATTGTTCAGGGCCCATACCACCATTTTTATACTTTGCGATTGCAAATAAGCACGATTTATAGGAAGATATGATTATGTTTGATATGGAAAGGAGATAAATTTTTTACATTTCATCAGTTATCTTATTTAATCTTGTATAATATCATAGATACCTCAATGATAAGTTGTACAATAAACCTCATATTTTGAGTCATTTAAAAAAGAGTAAGTCCCTGTTTGGTACACATAAAAAAATTCATTCTTCTTATTCAACTTATTTTCAACCACATATTCTTCAATAAAATAATAGTTTCCATCACGTCAATATTCTTCTTTTTCAATAACACATTCTCTATCAATCTACTATTCCAAAATACATTCTTTCAAAATAACGTGGTTCAAACACACCCTAAATTTTCTATTTGATTACACTGAATTAGTGAAATGTGACGCGGACACAATAGTCTTACATTCAAGTGAGAGATCTAACAACCATTGAAATGTGACTAAAAACCACTAGAAGTGTATTCAATTGAAATTTTTAAAAACTTTCAGGAATTTTATGGATTTAAAAAGTTTGGAGGTGTTCAATATAAACCTTTTAAAAGTATCGATATATTCAATGGAGACATTTAACTCATGTTTAGTTTAGTGTGGATTAAAATTATATTTTTAGTAGATTTTGATAAAAGTTGATGAAATATATATTTGAAAAGTTGTGGAATTTATGAAATATTTTGTTGAAATTAATTGTTAACTTTGATTTGGATTAAAATCTGAATTTTAATCATTATTAAATAGGGGCTTATTGACTTTTAAAAGGTTTTTATGAGTGTTTTTGGAGTCTCAATAAGTCATGGGATATTTCGAATGTAAGTGACTTTTAAAGACTTTTAAAGAATTATTTAGAGTACTAATTTTTAAGTAAAAAAATACAAAAATAAAGTCTAATTTGTCTCCCATTTATCCCAAGATTATAGGAGACTTTCACAAATTTTTTTTTTTATTAGGTATATTTCATCCTTTCAGTATTTCTCTTTCTTCTTCCCGAACCTAGAGCCATGATTACAAAAATATAATTTTTTTCTTCTAGCGTTTATTTATGTTCTATTTTCCTTTTTTTCCCTTTCTTTTTATTATTTCCCACCATTTGTTCAAAAAATATTAAATTGTAATTAAAAAATTCTTATAGTAGTTTTTGTCTTTTTTTTTCATCTAGTTTCTGTGTAAAAGATCAATTTGTATTTTTTAAAAATTTAATATAAAAAAGAAGACAAATACTTAATTAAATTTTAAGTACATTAATATTTTTTTATGATTTGACATATTGATAATATTGATAATACTGAACATAGATATTTCTTTTATTTTTAAAAAAATACTAAAATATTAAGTCCTTGTTTGATTTTTCATTATTTTCAAAATATATTTTTCACCCTCTTCTTTTCAGTTGCATTCTTCAATAAAATAATATTACACGTAAATCTAAGTTTTTCTTATTTTCTAACAAAACATTCTATGTTTATCTATTATTTCAAAATGCATTATTACAATAAAATTGGACTTAAATATTGTAATACCCAGACCAGGAAAGCTTAAAATAGATTTGATATGTACTATTCATACCAACACGGTGCGCCTTCTTTTCCGGAAGCCCATTATTAGAAA
>CAIGRH010153787.1:0-16258 GCA_903798295.1 Fraxinus nigra | reverse complement strand
AATATAATTTAGATGTTATGTTAACATAATGAATATAATAAAAAATTATAATAAGGAATTAATTATATTAATATTGAATTAACTGCAGGCACTATCTACATGTAATTTGGCCAGTCACAACTGTATTAAATATAATCATCATGGTGCTTGAGATTAAAGAGCAACATGTTCTAGAGGGATATCAAACCCCCACAGAACTTGAGATTATGCACGAGGTTTTAGGAAAATCTAGGGCTTACATTAGAAGACTTGGACATGGTCCAAAACCTATCTCTAGCCACTTTGTTCATTTGACATCCATTGATACTGAATCAATAGCCCTTTAAGAGTAAATACAGAAACAAGAATAAGAATTATTGGATATGTGTGCCAGACGATCTCTATTTGAGACATTAATGCATAAGTTCGTATCGAGTCAAGTGCCACGTCTTCACAACAATCTGAACTAGCAACAATGTTCAACATGCCAACGTGCATTGATAATATACAAATTATGATTTATTTGTTTATTTGCTTTAACTGTTGAGACATCTATTTTTCTTTATAAACTGATTCGAACAGTAGTTCTTTTTTGTAAGTTATTATGTGATCGAAAGTTTAATCATCTAATATTTTTTTGTATTTTTGTTGGAGATTAATTTTTTCTAGACAATTTATAACACTTTTATTAAATAATTTTCCTATTAGTAAAAATAATTAATTTTTTTAAAAGAATTATATTACATATTAAAATGTTACCTTTAGCTATATGACCAAAATAATCTTGATGCAAAAAATAAAAGAAAATTGCAAAAAGAAACTAAGACAATAAGCAAAGAGTGTTGTAAAATATAATAAAAGCAATTGATGAAGAACGTTGCAAAAAATTTGCATTTGAGGCCTTCTGCAACATGCATTTCACATATAGGTGAACGTTGTGAAGACCTACGACAACTTTTTTGTCCGTTGCAAAAAATATTTTTCTTGTAGTGATTTTTTTCCTCCATCTATAAAATGTTTAGCAACAAATACTCCTTATCACAAAGTAGACCCTATTGCATCACAAACACTTTGTTGTAAGAAATAAAAGTTTATCGCTATAAGTTTTCCACCTATAATATGTTGGCACCTTGCTTCCCTCATGTTTTTGGCGATAATCTTTATTATTTGTCACGCCTTCTCACATTTTGTGATAACTTTTAATATCACATTTTGTTTTTTTGGTACTTATTTCTTTCATGTCGATCTTTGCAACAAACTTAAAAAACTGTCATGCTAAATCACTTATTGCGACAACTGCTCATATATCGCAAAATATCTTTACACAAAAAAACATTTTTGTTGTAGTGCTCCAACAGTCAGCTAGATAGTCAACAACATTCTTCTTGGGACTAGAAATGCACTACCCATCACCTTCATAGAGGAAGATGCGACATGTCTAAATTACCCATATTGTTATGCTTTATTGGTGAGAGCTGTGATAGACTGAAATGGGTTGAAATGCATGTTGGTGTACAATGCGAGCTCATTCAATATCTTATTTAGTGCCACTTATGACAAGATACTAGTGGACCACAAGCTGACCTCTATGACGTTCCCATTATATGGCTTCACCAATGATAGCATCATCATTAGAGGAAAGACCACTCTTGCAATAGAGATGGGGTCATCTCCTCAAATAGTCCATCACTTCATGGAGTTCCATGTGGTAGACATTAGTTCAGCCTACAATGGAGGCTTAGAAAGACATGCCTTGAAATCGGCCATTACTGTCATACATTACTTAAGAATGAAGTTCCCCGTGGAACATGGCAGTACAACTATTAGAGGCGACCAAATGGAGTCTAAGGAGTGCTACCTCAACTCCTTAAGAAAGGTCAGACCCGCAATGTTAACATGGTGGTACATAACACCAGAATGATCGATGCACCCAAAGAAGGGCAAACCCCTGAACAAGGGAAATACATTAAGATGGTAGATGCCCTTGAAGAAGAGAAGATCCCTGAAGAAGGGTTACCCAAAAAAGAGAGGACCCTGAAAAAAGGGATTACATGTGACGAGTTGGACCCTTGCATCATCGAGTTCGAGTAAAAAGTCACTCCAATGGAAAAACTAGAAAGCTTCCCAATAGACCCTCAAGATCCTACCAAAGCACTACAAGTGGGTGTGGTCCTATGTCTAGAAGCCAAGAAGAGGCCTAAAAGCTTCTTATACAAGAACTTGGATGTAATTGTTTGGAGGCAGGCGGATATGGTAGGCAATGATCCCAAGATTAGTTATCACCACCTTAAAATTGATCCTAAGGTTACCGCCCATTGACAAAAAAGAAGAGCACTTAACTCTGAAGGTATGAGGCCCTGAAGGAAGATATGGAAAAGTTGGTAACTAATGACTTCATTAGAAAGGCCACATTTCCGAATTAGGTCTCTAGATCCATTATTGTAAAGAAGTACAACGAAAAGTGAATGGTCTGAATAGACTTCTTCAATCTCAACTAAGCTTGCCCAAAGGACAACTTTCCACTTCCAAATATTGATCAACTCATTTATTCCACCATGAATTGCCAAGCTTTATGGATACTTATTCAGGCTACTATTAGATCTTTATGTAACCCGTAGATGATGAGAACTTTCATCACTGATAGATGTCTCTATTATTACAAGGTGATGCCATCGAGTTAAAAAATATCGGAGCCACCTATCAAAAGCTTGTCAATAAGATGCTTGCTGACCTCATTGGTAGGTACATAGAAGTATACATGGACGACATGATGGTAAAGAATATCTAAATGAAGGATCATGTCAAACACTTAGAGGCTATTTTCAAAATTCTAAAGAGGTAGAAAATGAGGTTAAACCCCATTAATGTGCGTTTGGTATCGCTTCTAAAAAGTTTGTTGGTTATATTGTCAACAAAAGAAGCATCGAGACCAAACCTTTAAAAGATTAAGGCCCTGATAGAAATGAGATTCTCTCGAAAAATAAAGGAAGTACAAAGTCTCACTGTGGACAAGTGGCAACCCTAAGTTGCTTCGTCTCAAAAGTCATCGACAAATGAATTTTTTTCTTCAAAATTCTTAAGGGAGGGAAGAAGTTCAAGTGGATGGAAGAGTGTAAAGAGGCTCTTCATCAATAGCGATTCCCAGCAAGTGGTAAGCCAAGTCAATTTCAATAGGGACTTGAATAAAGATTGTCCAAAAGATACCTTATTGCTCCTATAATTGATTTGCTGGTGGATGCTACTATGAGACACGAGCTCTTAAGTTTCATAGATGCATACTCAAGATATAACCAAGTCCCTATGTATGGGGCTGATGATGAACATACTACATTCGTGACAGATGGGGACTATACTACTACAAAGTAATGTCGTTTGGGCTAAAAAAGGCAACATATTAAAGGTTAGTAAGCAAAATGTCCGCAAAACAAATCGGAAAAAGGATGGAGGAATACATTGATGATATGCTTGTTAAAATCGTTCAGGCTGGAGTCCACTTGAAATACTTAGAAGAGGCTTTCAATGTATTACAAATATAGGATGGTACTTAATTTGGTAAACTACACGTTTGAAGTTAAATCTGAAAGTTACTTGGTTATATGATCAATCAGTGAGGTATTGAAGGGAACCCCCAACAAAATTTGGGCCCTCATAAAATGCCTTCCCATCTAAACCAAAAGAAGTGAAAAGTCTAACAGTAATGGTCGCTGCCCTTAACAGGTTTGTATCTCAAGCAACGGACAAATGTTTCCCTTTGTTCCAAGTGCTAAAGGAGTAAAAAAGTTCAAGTGGAGCAACGAATGGAAACAGGCATTCCAAGTCCTAAAAGATCACCTAGGGAGAGCACCCCTACTAGCTAAAACCAAAAACAGGAAAAAGCTACCACTATATTTATCAGTATCTAAGGTGGAGGCCAGTTCGGTACTATTAAAAGAGGAAGGACGGTAACAGTAACCAATCTACTATGTTTTTAAAAACCTTTCAATGAGCAAAGTCAAGATATTCGGATATGAAAAAGATGGCCCTTGCCTTAATTACGGCGTTATGAAATCTGCGATCCTATTTCCAGAGTCATAGCATTGAAATGTTAACAAATCTCTCACTCAAACAAGTGTTGCCGAAGCCTAATGCATCAAGGAAATTAAGAAAATGGGCAATAGAGTTGGGACAATTTGATATAAGCTATAAAGAACGAAATGTAATCAAAGTATAGGCTTTAGCTGATTTTATTTACAGAATTGTCGGATGTTCCGATTCTTGAGGAAAAGCTTGAACAGGGAACGTGAAAGTTGTCTGTGGATGGATCATTAGGAGATGGATCATCTAGAGCACGCATAATATTGACAAGCTCGGAGGGCACAAATTAAGTTGCACATTAAGGTTCTCATTTTAAACAACCAATAATATAGTTGAATACGAAGAAATATTAGCAGGCCTACAGTTGACAAAAGAAATGTAGACTCGAAATATTGAAATAAAAGTGACTCGAAGTTAGTGGTAAACTAAATAAACTAGACAACCAATGATAAAATAATGGCAGCATATTTTGCAAAAGCCATAAATTGTTGCAATGCTTCGATTAGTTTGAACTCGTCCAAATTCCTAGGGCAGAAAAGAGCATACATATGCCTTATTATACTTGGCAAGTTCAAAAGACGAATTGTTAAAAATAGTTCATGTACAATTGCTACCAAAACCATCAATTGGCCCAAAAAGGAGGAGATCTTATGGATACAGGATAAAACTTTGTAGATTCAAGACATTGTTTTTTGTTTGAGATACGAAGTACTTCCAGAAGATAAAAAGCTAGTACAAAAACTACGAATAAGAGCTGCTAGATAAACACTGTAAGGTGACATCTTACTCAAGCGAAGCGAGGGTATACAATCTCGCTACTTAGGTACATAAGCAAAGATGAAGCTTCATATGTAATGAAAGAAATTCATGAAGGCATATGTGGTAAACATGCTGATGGACACTCCTTAGCACAAAAGGCTTTGAAATTTGGATATTATTAGCCTAATATGAAAAAGAATGTAATGACCTTTGCAAGAAAATGTGGGAAATGTCAAATGTTCGAACGTGGCCTTCTCAAGAGTGGAATGAGGTGATCAGTCGCACTTCATTAGTTAAGTCAACCTTCCGTAATAGTAAAAATTGTTGGAGTATAGGACGTGATTAAGGCATAAGTTATTTAAGTAAAAGGGGTTCGAATCCGAGGACCATAGGGAGTAAAAAGAAATTGCAAAAGTTATATGTTGAGAGTATAAATCTGCATTACCTTCAAATGACATAATGTGTGAGCTTTTATAATATAGTAGAATAAGTAAGAATCGTTGGATGAAAGACACATGGTCTCATCCTAGCGTCTGGAGCCTCTTATCATAGGCAATAATCGATCAGTCATAAGCTCAGGCACATTTAATGTTATAACCTTTTGTAGCCCTTGGTCTGAAACATATGAGTTAGATTTGATATGTTAACTAGGTAAAGTGGCTATTGTTGTCACATCAATCATAAATAGAAGATCTTGTACACATGATCCTTTGTAGTGCATCAACTTACCTTGCCTCATCCACAAAGGTTCGGCCCAATAAACGGTTTGACCTCTCATTAGGGGTTTGGCCCAATAAATGGTCTGCCCAAATTGTCACATGGGCAAACTGATATGGAGTGTGGGCCTAGGTTGGTCTATTGTATCTCTACCACGTGGCCATACTTGGAGCCTCGCTGGAAGAGGCGTAACACTCTCTTCTTTTCCCTTTTTTTTTTTTTAAAAAAAATAGCTTTAATCCCCCAAAATCACAACTGCTAATTTTGGATTAAGGAACGTATATTTCATCCAAGGAAAAAAAATAAAAAATAAAATAAAATAGAACTATTTTTCATTTCATCCCGCTAATTTACTCATTCCCAAAAGTAACATTAATTTTCCTAAAGACTTGTAAGAATGTTAGCTTTAAGCTATGAGTAGCTTGGAGCACGACACGAGTAAAAAAATATAAAATTATCCATAGATTCGAACATTCAACCTTCTAAGCCAAAGAGAGTGAATCAACATATGAAAAACATCGTATCTCTTCGGAGGATCATTTACCACAAAATGCCTTTTCACTTGTTTCACATTCTCATGAATTCTTCTATATTTCTCCTCATTTATTCCCATCAGAATCCTTTTCAAGTTTGGCAATTCACCAACAGAAACTTGAATGGAAAATTTAGTCCAATCAAGAACATCACTAAATGGCAGTATGTAATCTTGAGAAATCAAAACTGGCACACATTCTGCATAAATTGCCTCAACAATTCTTGGACTGGCAACTTCAAAACCACTTGGACATAGGCAGTACTTGCTGTTTTTCATGAGTTCTCGATAAGATAAATTTTCTGGGACTTTTTCATATACTCTGATATCCTCATCTTTGTCCTTCCAGTGCTCGAAAAGCAAAGGACGGATTCGACCGTGCAGTCGGCCTGCGAAAAAAGCTAGAATCGTGCAATTGAAAGAGGGGTGTTCTTGAATTAGACCTGCTGTAATATTTCCGGTCTTAAAATTTATTTCTGGAAATGAAACATCTTTTCTAGGATTGAAAAATTCTGAGGTATTGGCATTGCATAATGCTCTAATTGAAGTGAAGTATAATTGATGGACATACCATGTAGCTCTTGGCCCCTGCATTGTACATTTGATCATTAGGACTTCACATACATTTGAAGGAACACTGGTGATCTCTTGCCTACAATGAACCTGCCCGTTGTGGGTGTGGCAACATTGCTGTTGTCACGTCACCGATGTTGTCACACCCACAATGGGTATAATAATTCATGTTCATCGTGAGCAAGAGATCAAACCCATTTGAAGGAAATCAAGAAATATATTGGCAATATGATGAAAAAAAAAATTGTCTATTATTTAGCGTATCAAACATGCCAAAAAAAGAAAGAAGAACACCAAGAAATTAACGATCTGGTTATAGTGGACCCTTTTAAAGGAAATGATATTTATGCGAGTCAAGAATATCAAATATGCATACCCAATCGTGGCATGAGAGCATGAAATGATCGGCTCCGAGGCTTCTATTCCAGTAGGGATACTTAGCAGATATAATACGAACATAATCGCCTACAACACGTTCAAGAACGGCCTTGTCGCGTATAATAGGATCAAAAAGGTGTTCAAGAATCATTACCACACTAAAAGGAAGAAAAAACAGGTGAGCTTGATCAGGATCACGAGTTCGAAACTTAGCACTCAATTCGATCATATTGAGAAAAATTCCTTCCGTAGAGTAAATGTCTTTGCAAGGACCATAGTGAAACAAAGGGGGTTCCCCTTCTTCATAAACAAATATCTTGAACATGCTTTCCATTAGCAAGTAACTCCTGCATACATAAAACAAAACCAAGAGTTTGAGCATTGAACTGTTGAGATTCGTAGATTGGAATTTTCCCACAAAAAAAAAAAAAAAAGTTCATGTAAATGCATACATACGTTAAGGATCCGTTTGGTATAACTTTTAGTTTTATTTTTGTTTTCTATAGAAGATTTTTTTAAGGAAGATATCTTAATTTTTATTTGAAAACTAATTTTTAAAAGAGATTCCTATTCCGAAAGTTTTTTTTTTTAGAGGAAGGCAACTTTCTCTAAATACTTTTTTAATTAAAAGAAACACTTTCATAAAATTTACCAAACGGGTTTAAAAGCAACTTTTAAATCTCAAAAACTCCATTTGTCTTCTAAAATACAATGCCAAACGAACTCTAAATCTCCACGAGTCAACAACAGCTCGTAGTGCTAAATGCCTAAATCACCTATTTTACCATTCGAGAATGATATTGAGGTAATTACTTGATTATGTATACTTTCAAAAAGTTGGATTTCAAGCCACATTAAGACCATCAATAGTTCCCGATTGACAAAACAGTTTTTAGATTATAAGTTGGTTAAACATCATTTTTAATCACACGTTTTATTCAACTCACCATTTTTATACACTTGTTAGCCACACGTTTCATTTATAATCTAAAAAAAAAATTGTCGAACAAGGTCGGGATATTCTATTTGAGGACAAGGTAATTTCTATCGATATCAAATGCCAATTAGCTAGGGTTGAGAGTGAGTTTTGTTAAGTCACTTACATGCAATCAAGTTTATAATCCTTATATCATGTTTGGTTAATGATGAAAAAAGAAAGACACATGACAAAATTCTTAAATTGTCATGTATAATCTTCTTGTCAGATTGGGTTATAACGAATGGAAAAATCTCCTCCCCCTCCAATAGGGGGGTGCCTATGTCTTGAGCCTGGCCCAATAGCATGGCTCAATTATAGACGATCAAGAATTTTGTCCAATGTCAACACTTCTTATGAATTTTGTCCATTTATTTTTTAATTATCAACATAGTAAACATATTTCGGTGCATATCTTAGGGAAAAACATGTTGAAACTCCAAGGATGCTCAACTAGGGAACTTACAAACGAGACGACAAACACAAAATATATAATTATCTATTTGTGATCTTAAAAAAAAAAAAAAAATTACCTTTGAAAAACATATGGATTCCTATAGATTTGGCCTTTTGGAATATAATCTTCATCTTCAACAAATAGGGTAGAATTTCTACTCTTCACAATGGCTTCTTTAATCAGTTCTCTCACTCTAACAAGATCACTTTCAATTTTCTCCATTTTCTCATCCCTTTTTTTGCCCCTCCTCAACGTGCTTTCAACATTCAATTCCTTTATAAGGTTCTCTACTGCCCTCTGCATCTTTGGATTCTGCAAGAAGGAAAAAAAAAAATTAAATTAAATACTTTTTCATAAAAAAAAAAAAAGATTTGGAAAAGGGATAGGGAGCTTTACAGAGAATGTGGGGTACAACGCCATTTTGGAAGAATGGTTCGGAGAAGACGAAGAGGAGGATACGACAGTCGATGTCGATGTCGATGTCCAATGTGAAGATGGAAGAGAAAGTAAAAAAAGAGTATTGGAAACATAATTTGCTATTAGAGACACAAAAACTATGGCTAATGAAGTTAATACAGAAAGTGTAATGCATGGATGACTTCTTTTATAAAACTCCCTCATCTCTCTCTAAATTTGTGATTGACAATGAAATCCCAGCATGTAAATGGGAGAATTAGTTAGGATACATTACAATTTGAAAGCAACAACAACTGCATAAATAAATTTCATTTTTGGTCACTCAACTTTAAGTTTACCTTCAATATTAACCAGTTTATTAGTTCCATTATTAAACTCAACATCACAATCTAATGACAACGTTAAAATTTGTTGCATCTTATGTTTCTAGGTAAATATGCAGTCTAATCATAAAAGCAAATTGCATTTAAAATCAACAGTAATTCATCCATAATTTTAAGATTTTGCTACGATAACTTGCTAATGGAGGGACTAAGATTGAAGTCAAATAATCATATTTCACGAATTAAAATTTCAATGAAAGTTGAGTGGCCAAAAATGGAATTAGCCCCTATAATTTTGCTTCATTTACCAAATTCCTATTTATGAATTTGACTTGGGAAAAATATAAAGGCATTAGGAACTATGATCGAAAAAAGATAAATTTCTGTCACAACTTAAGATTCTATCTTATCGTTAATTTAATTTTCATTCAAGTTTTTACTTATTAATCATGAGTGATTCAGTAGATCGAAATTGAGTACTATTGTCTATTGTAATAAACATAGCGTTTTTCATTTAAATCTCTGATTTTTCCAGATGGATTTGTAGATTTAACCAATTACGAGGAATTTGGTCCATAAATAAATAAACAAAGGGTTTATTATATTGGATTTCGATGTGAATATAAAATGTATTTGTAATTAATGAGAAACAATTGGTTGGTAAACTCAAATTTGTCCGTCAAACAAACATAGATTAGTGTCGTATACATAGATCCCATCACACACTATATAGATTCCAAGACATGCAATTAATGAACCAAACCCACCATCCTATAAAACCCACATGTTGCAATCTTACTTGAAAATATCAGTTGACTTTTGTTTGGTTAACAAAAAAAAAAAAAATAGGAATTCGAAATCGAACTGTTTGGGTTTGGATTGATTCTTGAACCCGGTTATTTTTCAAGGTGTTAACTATGAGAAAAAAAAAAAATGTAAATATGGTTGGTAGCATAAATCTCAATGAAAAAACAATAGCTTTCATGAGAAACTTTAGAAGTGAAACGTCATATCAACCAAATGATAATAGATATTAGAGAAAAAACAAAAAATTAATGTGGGGAAGAATGAAAATTATACCGACATTTTCTTATTTACGAAGGAATCTAAGCCCATGTTTATACACATTCTTAAAAAAATCATTCTTTTAAATCTCATTTTCAACCACACATTTTTCAATAAAATAATATTACACGAAAATTTAAGATTTTTCCCTATTTTTTAACTACCTATTTTCCATCACATCACATCATAAAATACAATTTTTTCTCCATATTAAATGTACTACAAATCATCCAATTTTGAGCAAATTGCATCCAAATTACTCATATCTATGTTGTTACGATGAGATCACTGAGTCGAAATCAATTGTCCAATTTACTATCTACCCAATAAATTATTGACACGTCAATTTTAAATTAGCGTGTCATCTCGAATTTACCTTCATTAACTTCACCACTAACCCAACCAATTGATAACATATTAATTTCAAATGATGAGTCAATAATTAACTGAATGAACATTAAAAATTAAACAGCAAATCTCAACTTTAGATCACTCGATTTTGATTTACTCCTACCGCCATCAATCCACTTAACATAAGAATCAGAATAGAGACTCAACATTTTATTTTCTCTCAACTTTCAGAGTGACTGAAGTGGAATGAGTAAATCAAAGTCAAGTGGTCTAAAGTTGAGCTCTGTTATTTGAAAGTGCACATGGAGCGAAGTTTACCCAGTGCACATTCACAGTGATCGGGCCTCCGTCCCTTTGGGGTGGTCGGAGTTTCTATGGCGGGTAACAACTGCGTATTCCTACGGACCAAAAAAAAAAAACCCTTGTTCCACCAACCTCGAACACCAACGAATGGACAAACAACGTCTACATCCTTTTAATGGGCTTTCTCTCAATTTTCAGAGCGATAAGAGACCTAAATTTGGGAAAAATCAGAATGTTAATTGGGGTTTTATTTTTATTTTTTGTCTAACTCAAAGATTGTGTTTCAAACAGCCGTATTAACGTGGTTCCAGTCAAAATTGATGGACATTATAATTCAACCTGAAGACGTATAAATTTATTGACTATTCAAAAAAGGATTAGAAGGATAATGTGATTTTTTATTCAATACGATTCAAAATGAAAACATTTCTAAAAACATTTTTTTTTCCCTTCAAGAAGTAAATTCAAAATGACAAATACGAAAACAAGAACTTCTGTTAGCAAATTTTGTGAATATTTTTTAGAAAACTAAGAGAAAAGCCCTTACATATCTACCATTTAAAATGCATCTTGAAAAATGAATTTCAGGTTAAGAGGGGCGAGGATTGTAAGGAAGTTACTCAAATGGCTTCCGCGGGTCAACAAATTAATGGTATGTTTGGTAAGATGAATTGTACACTTTTTAAGATAGAAAAATAAATTTAACTTTCCTTGTAACATTTAGGCATGTCTAATATGGCATATCAAGCATTTCCCGAACAAAATTCATAAGTAAATAAATCAGATAACCACGAAAGCTATGCACCACTCTATGTTCCAACCAATAACATATCCCAAATGTTATAATATATTTTGTAAAACAACGAAATTCACATGGACAACCAATATAGCAGTGTCACCTTCCAAAGCATCTGAGTACTGAAGACATGAGGGTCGAAGAGAGAAACTTCATCCCAGCTGATCCACCGGGGAAGTAGGAGATTGCATAGTAAGACAGTGCAAGGACCTAACAAGATTAGAAAGTGTCAAAAACTCGAACCAATACGAGACAAATAAAAGATGCATGACAGCATATATAATGTGACTCAAATTTCTGCAATTTTAAACTATTTCATGCTCTTGCAATATATTGGATATGTTCTTGTTTACATTTTATGATTAAAAATGCCTATTTTTCCTCTTGATATCAAATAACAAAGATGCAAATACGAAACTAACACAACATTGCTCAGTATATACTTGTTTGTGAATTCAATACAGGCTAAATATGGAATGTTTCCTCACATTCCTCCTCCTTCGTTTGATTGTCTGTCTTTGTATTTTTTTAAGGTTAAGAACATTGTTTCACATTTCAAAGGAAGACACAATAAGCAAAGATCTCAAGGCAGTCATCCAGCACAAGAAGCAAACACAATAAGACTCGATTGAAATTATGTCAATATTGACGCAACAAAGATCTACCAGTTTTGACTGCACTGTTCCTGAACTGGCTTAACTGGAGTTAAATTATTTCAAAATAAATAAATATAATAGAATAAAGTGCAAAAAACTGTAATGTTTAACGAGTCATATTGTGTGCTCTCTCTTCAGAGTATGAAAGGGAGGGATTTGATACCTGTAGCACAGAGAAGAAAACAGAAAGAATGTAACTGTGAAGCACAATGGATACATAAATTGTACCCGCCATGCTGCCAATAAATCCCAATGTAAAAGGAAGCCTCTGAAAAGGAACAAATATAACAGAAAACAAAAGAGGTAGGTCAGAGCACTCATCAGGAGAAAGAAAGGAGCAAAAATACCCTGACTAGTATAAGCCATAGGGTTAGGTGAAAGTACCGGATTGAACTGCTCGGTTGTCCAGTTCTGCTTAAGTTTGGTTCTGGGTATTAAAATCGAGAACTTACCGGTTCTCAGTTCTAATAACCATAGCCGAAAAATGGGTCTAACTTGATTTTCTTAGCCTAAGTTTGGCCCCCATTTTTCCAAAAACTCATTTTCAACCACACATTCTCCCACAAATTAATATTACACATAAATCGAAAACTTTTGCTTATTTTTGAACCACACATTCTCTAAAAATTATTATTCCAAAAAACTCATTTTCCCCCAAATTTCCATTAAAATGGAGCCCAAACACGGGCATAGCGTGTGTGTGTGTGGCTGGTATTGTATTTGATTAGCCTTTGTAAATTTTAAATTTTTCCTTTTTCCTTCTTCAAAATAGGTGCTAAGAATTCTTCATTACATGGAAATGGTTTGTTTCCAATATTGGAAATGGAACCCATGGTTCCACTTTTAAGATACCCAATAATACTTGGTTCCATTTGGTTCTCTTCAGAACCCCTAATAAACATTTATATACTGGAAAATATACTGGAAAATACAATTAAAAGAAAAACCCATAAATAAGAAAAGTTTAAGTGAAATACCTCTTTTGATAACATATGACTAAGCTGATTTTTTGGACCTTTTAGAGCAAAGAATGAACCAATGATGAAGGCACATCCAATAGTAAAGCAGATAGCAAACTTCTGAGGTGACAGCACCATTACAGGAAGGAATATAGTGAATGCAATAAAGATAAAGAAGACACCAGCAGCGAGGAGCAATCCAAAGTACATCATTGACTTTGCAGAAGGGACATTACTCGTGGCAGAGTTAAAGTTTCCTGGCAAATCCATTACACCTTTAGAAACCCTGTGCAAGTATATTGGGTGCGTTAAGAAAACAAACAAAACAAACTGTAAAGAAACACGAAATAATTATGTAATTTAATGTGGTGACATAACCAGGTTCCACCTAGAATACAAAAGAAAATCCAAAAATGCAAAGAAATTCCTTTCACTGGAGAATCAACACCAACTTAGACAAGTGATAACAATACATTGTTTCAACATGTAAATAACTACTTTTTCTTTCTACTGTACCACGATAAAAAAATTATTCTACATAATCCAGTAAAAATGTGTCAATGCATAAGCATAGAAAATAGTAAATAGTTGTTCTCAAAGTTTTCATAAAAAAATATTTAATCATGATATATCTATGAAAAGAATGAGCATCGAACAATGATTTCAAGAACTATAAGATTCTATGCAATCGCATCCATGAACATGCATGAGCTTTATTATAAAAACTCGTGAATTTGTTGTTTGGCAGGAAGGAATTGCAATCGAACTAGCAATGTTCTACACTAATAACACAACAGGTGAGAAAAAATTCTCCACAACAATCTTGGAATCAACATCTATGAACATTTAACATAAATAGGGCTGCAAGAAAATTAATGCAAACCATGAGAAGTCCACCATTCCATGTGTTCAAACAACCATAATCACAATCGTATATCGTATACTAAGTTGCTTGGACTCAAGTGTGGGTGTTTGATATGGGTACATATTGTGCACCTTCGAAGTCAGGATGTTTTTTATTTTATTTTTCCTAAAAGCTAGGATTTGGGGAGACAGCTAAAATTGATCCAAAATTTAGACATTGGTACGTGGATACATCTTATAAACTTAAAATTACTTAAGGAATTTTTATACTGATAATTTCATAGAAGATGGACAAGAAAATTGCCTATTACATAAATACACTTACGATGAAGCTTAGAAACAATTAAATATATACTTCATTAGAATGTCATCAACATTGATTTTTAGCAACTTAAATAATAATAATAATAAGGGAGAATTGCAACCAATGTACCAAACATTTTATTTTTAGTAAATTTGATCCAAACCTTTCATTTGTACCACCGTAGATACCAAACCTTTAAGAAATTGCAGCCCAAGTCCAAAATAACGGTTTCCATTAATTTGACCCCAAAATCTATTAGTTGATCCAAAAACTAAAAAACTAATATTTTTTTCTAAATAAGGCAAGGACATTTTGGACATAATACATTTCCTTATTAAATCAAAAATTTTAAAAACAAAACCACAACCCCCCACTCCCATCTCCTTCCCCAACCCCAACACCCCAAAAACAAAACAACCCCCTTAAAAGCAGCAGCTCAACCTCAACGTTGCCCCAATGCCGCCTCAAAATCCGGCACCACCACCACCTTAAAAGCAGCAGCTCCCTCGCGCACAAAAGTCCACTTTACTCTTGGCCCACAAAAGCTTTCGATGTGGGTTTTCGGGAGAGTGCTCAGTTGCAAAAATCTTATTACTTTTGTTCATATGCAAGTGGAAAAATCTGCAAGCTTTCGATATAGTTTAGGATTACTTTTGGACTTGGGCTGCGAATTTTCTAAATAAAAAATTATTAGTTTTTTTAATTTCTGGGTCAACTTACAGTTTTTGGGGGAAAATTAACGGAAACCATTATTTTGGACTTGGGCTGCGAATTTTTTAAAGATTTGGTACCTATGGTGGTACAAATGAAATATTTGGGTCAAGTCTACTAATAAATGAAAGGTACCAACCTTTGCTGCAACTCTCCCTAATAATATTAATAATATCTGTGCCATAATAAGTGTGACCGTCAATCTCATCCTTCTAAAGCAAACAAAACTCAGGAAATCATGTCTAGAAAATTCTATAACCAGCAGCCAGAATGCATATGTATCAATATATGTGTACTGATGCGCTAACAAACAGGAACACGTGAAGGCCAAAATCCGAAAGTTCTATTCTTCCATTGAGCAGTTTTTGACAAAAGTATGTTGTACTTTATCCAACTACTCATTCTTAATTACAGACCACAATGATACAGAGCATGTCAGACAATGTATTTTCTTGTCTAAAGCAGTCGCAATCTATGTTGGACTTATTGATCCCAAAGAACAAGAACACTAAATAAGCCTTTGTTTGTAGAAGAAAAAAACATAAACCTCAAAAAGAAAATCCATAAATGTGATCATCCACTGAAGCAAAATACAATTTAGGCCATGTTTGAGCCAAATTATTATAGAATGAGAATGAAAAATATAGCCGTTATTGGGGTTTACAAAAAAGATAGAAAATTTGAATTTAAATATTGATGGGATGGATAACGGTCAAATTTTTCATTTTAATGAGATAAAAATGTAGATCAAACGGAGGCTTAGAATGCTAAAAAACAACTCATTTGTTATCCTCTTTTGCGCATGTTATGAATAAATATCATATGATCACATTCTTCAAATGCAAATGCATAAATGTCATTAATCTATATGTCGAAATTGGATGACTACCTGAGTATATATCATTGACAAGTGTATTTTGCACACTTATTTGTGGCCCTAAATCATGATATTTTATTGTTTTTTGGATTAAATTCTACCTAATTTATGTTTTATTATGTTTTGTAGATAAAACTTTATGTTTAATGAATAATTGGAGAAAATAATGCAAAAGTGGCGAAAAATG
>CAIGRH010153779.1:0-36726 GCA_903798295.1 Fraxinus nigra | reverse complement strand
TTTCCCCATTTGCCACCGGCTTTATTTTTGTTTACTTTTTTTACTTTTAAAATTTTTTTGGCAAAAAAAAAAATTTTTAAATTTTTAAAATTTTTTTAAAAATTAATAATATTTTTTAATTATTTTTTTCTTTGTGGGTTTTTTTTTTTTTTTTGAAGTGGGTTTGATTTTTTGACTGTGGGTCGGGTCGGGGTTATGGGTTAACCCACGAAACCGAATAAATCCGTCTAATTCGACCCGAATACTTAAAAGAAAAAAAATAAAAATAAAATGCTTTGTTCTTCGTAGACTAGACTAATGAAGATTGAATAAGATAATAAATAATTTTATTTATTTACTATTTAATCTTACCTATTGGAATTTAGTATAATATAAAATTGAATGGTTGAGATATTTGTTAACAAGTTGTCCCAAACCGACCAACCCAACTCGACCGATACTTGATTGAATTAGGTTTCAACCTTTACACGAATTGCGTCGAGTTAAATTTTGATCAAACTAGTCATGTCGAGTTGGGTTTTGGGTTGAGGCAAAAAACAACGCAACACAACCCATGCCCACTCCTACGTGAAACAAATAGCAGAAACCAACTCGGGTAAATTTGGATTAGTTTCATGGATTGGTCGATTCGACTTTCGCATTGGAATTTTACCTAATCGGACCCATGCCCATGACCACCACCACTTGATGGAATGCTGAGATGACGGAAACAAATTCTATTGTTTCTCGGATTAATCCTTATCTTTACCTAATAATGCTGACTTGGTCTCAGATTCTTCATAGTAAAGACAAATCCACAAATATGAAATAATAATCAATTTGGTACTTGCTCATCTTTGTTTAATGGAAATTTAGTTGACAAAATCATAATTTGACATTGTAAATGAAGACTAAGGAGGTTGACATAATTACAACTTGTTGTAAATGTATAATTATGATAGTTGTCACTATAAAAATTTCCATATGTAACTACTAAAAATTTTGCCAGTTTCGTCGACGAATGGTCATCGAAAAAGTTTCCGAGGTAAAATTTTTTATCATCAAAGGTGATCTCTTTCTTAATATTGGGTCACTGTTTGATAGAAATTAATAGTTATTTTTAACCAAACATTTCATAAGACTCTCTACACATTTCATCTATTTTTTCTCAAAATTTATTAAAAAATTGATTTTAATCCCATCAAATAGGGGTTGTATTTATACTGGCAAATATACAAAGGAAAGGTTCACAGAGCAAGTTTTAGAATAATGAAAAAGCCTAGAAGTTATTCGATTCTTTAGAATTTCTCAAACTTAGAATTGATCACAAAATAATGAGGTCAAAGTGAGCACAACCAATCAAACTTAGAATTGATCACAAAATAAAATAAAACAATAAGTTCCTTCCATGACGAGGAAAAGCGTGATAGTCAACCAAAAAAATACCAGGGATAATTGCAGGAAAAGTCTCAAACTTTTGAAACATTAGCAAACTTTTTCCAAATTTTTGATATTTTCCCTTTCCTTTTCTTTCCTTTTTATTGTTTTCAACCATCCAAAATGGCATCACATGCAATGATTGAAAATATTAGGGGTGACGGCTGCAACAAATCAAATATTTGAAAAAAATTTGTTAACGTTTCAAAGGTTTTGGACTTTTACTGTATCAAACCCTAAGCAGGAAATTCGGGTTGAATCAAACGCCCCTAAGCGGATCCTACTGATAATCTCTACCATCGACGACAAACTTACCTATCCGATTCTCTCCTAAAATTTAGACCACAAGGTAGCAACAAGTTTACAAGCAAGGGGTACGCGTGTCCATCTTTGTCCTTTAAGTAGTACAGTTGTAAATTCTTGGATGTATTTTTGAGTGGCTGGGATATTTGGATATGAATATTGTCTGTTTAAGACAAGATAACTCGAAACGTCGTCGTCGTAGTAAAGAGAAATGGTTCACTAAACTTCCAGAAATTAATGATATCGGTCAAAACATACTTTTGTATTCGTCTCAGTATTTTGAAAGATAATACATGTTTCATTTTCAGCTGTGATAGATGAAATCAAAATATCCTAATTCTTATATATATTTTTTAAAAAACTAATCATTTATAATTAGAACTTACATCGAACAAACTATGATTTGATTATTCCTGTCAATTTTTGTTATGAGGTCATTAAGGAATGAATACCCTAATACCAGATTTTGCTTTCGGTAATAGAATGTTTTTAAGAGCTCGTTTGGTAGAGATTAAAATTGAAAAACTAGCCGTTATTGTTGATTTTTATTAGACGAGTGAGACCCAATAACATGTTCTAAATCATGTCTAAAAGTTTAAATTATTTAAAAAAAATGAACGAGGTTACTTACATATTATATAACGACTCTAGAAGCTTGAAGACTCGTTTGGCAGGACTTCTACTTCTCGTAGAAGAGATCCTATGCCATGTTCTTCTACAAAACCTTTAGACATATAAATTATTTTCAAAAAAAATTATTCTTAATCTTTTAAATAGCTTTTGACTTTTCAAAAGCCTCGTCGAGAGTAACGATTAGTTTCCAGCTCTCACGAATTATTATTTTTTATTTTAAACAAGAAAAAACAAATTACTTGAAATTACTTGAGTGTGATGACTGTGCCTACATTAATTAATACTAGATATTCATCAGATAATACGACGCCTAATTTTTATATATATTCGAACCTAATCACCTACAAGTACAACCACTTTTTTTTGTGCGCACGAGTACAAAAAAACTTCGGTGGTAGCGTAATGGAATGTAATTATATGATGAAGACAGTCCCGATTATGATTTGTTCACTTATAAGCTGCTTAATCGAAAAAAAAGGTTAAAAGGAGAGATTGGTTCAACAAGTTTGCTATATATGCTATTCTACAAATGATTAAAAAAAGAAGAAGCAAATATACTTTGATTAAATGTTAGATATCGGTTGGAAGCCAACTCTTTGAAGGTGATTTGATGACATATATTCTTTGAGTCTCTGATCTATAGTAGTTGACTGTAATGTATTGATCCGATCGATAGCAGTATTTTTCTTGATCAAAATCTTTTTCGACTCCATCCTCGGTGCTCCTGCTAAGAATGCGAGTTCCCTTTTTTTTTTTTATTATGGAATAAATTTTTATTTCTATCCTCAATTTGGAAGGGCTTTACATACGTGACAATTAAAGATAGAGCCCCCGTTTGATCTACATTATTATCTCATGAAAATAAAAAAATATGACCGTTATCCATCACATCAACATTTAAATTTAAATTTTATATCTCTTGTGTGGACCCTAATAACGATTATATTTTTCATTCTCATTCTACAATATATCGAGCTGTCCAAATATGTCATCAATGTAATTACATAAAGCTTTTTGATTTTTCCCTAAATATATGGGCTGTAATTCTCCCAAATGTGATGAAAAATTGGTTCTGACTTGCAGTAACAATTATTTATTCAAAAACGACAAATTGTTTCTGTTGTATTTATTATAATATAATATAAAACTCTCTTATTAGGTTTTTATGTATAAAAACTCGGCTTTCTCATAAGGATCTTCGTTTATTCTTGTATCCAACTACCTCAACCTTCCCTCTCAATCTTTCTCTCTCTCTAGAAAAAAAAAATGAGCAGTCTGAGCATGGTGGAGGCAAAGCTGCCGGCGGGGTTTAGGTTCCATCCAAGAGATGATGAACTCATATGTGATTACTTGATGAAATGGGTGTCCACAGGAGGTGGAGGTGGTTGTGGCAGCGCTGCTGCTGGACATGGCCAGCCTCCTCTTCTGATCGAAGTTGACCTCAACAAGTGTGAACCTTGGGACATTTCCGGTTAGTATTCTACGTACTTGTACTTGTAAATTTATAAGTTGCAATTAAAATTTGTTCATTATCCTATCTAGTATGAACCGAGTCAAGTATGTCAAAAGTTGTCCATGTTCAGCTTGCGCTTCTATGGCATGATATTTGATGTTGATCGAGACTATATATTGGTGAAGTCTTTTCAAAACACGAATAGGAAAAATCTAAATGATAAAAAGTTTTGCTTAACTATTTGTTTTTATGTGCTTTAGCCATTTCACCACTCAAAAGAAGCCACAAATTCATCCTAGAATTGGTTTTATGGATCAAAATTTGTGATCTTAATTAAATTAGTTAAGGCATATGGATATATTAGAGTCCGTTAACTTCCAACGAACAATTCGATCCGATTAAAATGAGCACATATATTGCAAAATTGGTCTGCTCAAACGAGTCACCATCTTGCGATGCATGTTAAGAGAAAGAATCTCACATCAAATAAAAGATGAAAACATAGACCAATTTATAAAAGATTTGGACTACTCTTCTTAATAAAGTTGACCTTTAAGACGAAACCCAAAATCTTAACAGGTTTTTCATATTTTGGTCATATATAAGCAAATAATTCTACCTTTTTAAAGGGAAAAAAGTCTTTTTGTTTCTTTAATATTTATCACTTTAATTTCTAGAAATATATAAACTAAAGCTAGTTATCTTGAAAATAATCTACACTAATTTTTGATTATGTTCTCTGAATGTGATCCATGGATTTATAAAATGGAGACTTTTATACAATATACAAAAATGTAGAAATAATACGTTTTCACGTGCTTGTGTACAATTTTAGGTTTTTTTTTTACACAACTTTTGAGAAAAAAAAAATTAGTAACTTTTGATGATGAAATCGTGTATGATTGAAAGTTGATGAAAATTGTGGATTTCATGAAATTTGTGGTCAAAATTAATCGTTGATTTTGATTTTGATTTTGATCTTGCTTTTTTAACTTTTCCAAGTACAAGCACTTATACAAAAAAATTAAGACCGAGTTTTTTTTAGAAGTAAAATCAGATTTTAATTTAAATCAAAGTTAAACAATCGATATTAACCACATCTTTCATGTGTCCAATAACTTTTCAACCACACAATTCAAAATCTTATATCACAATCTACTAAAAATCTAATTTTAATTCTCACCAATCATCTCTTTCAAATTCTCATTCATCAACCTTTTTTAAGAAATTGACATTCTTCGTCCTGACCAAAAGATGGCACAGCCATTTGAGAAAATGTTCGATTCAAATCAAAAGTCATATCACACATCGACGCCGTGCACCTAATCTCAACTACACACGTGTATGAACAGTTAATAAATATTTAATACGTTAAATCGAAGACGAAAAGTAAACAAATATCTCACGTACGTCTCTTTTGTGATCTACACATGTATTCAACTTATTAAAAATGTCTTTTGAATTTGATCCTATTACAATTATATGAAGTCATAGTCATAGTCATAGTCCTGGTTCCTATTTTAATTTTTTCTTGAAATATTGTTGAAAAAATTGAACTTCCAGAATTTTAATTACCTATCATTTTCCCAATTCCTGTAATTCCCATCATCATATTAATGGCTCTCAATTATGAATTGGACTATTGGAGATTTCGACAATTTTGCCCATACATAATTATTGGACTCACACTCGGCTATCGTGGGTGAGTCATCTCGTGGGCCCAAACTTTTTTGAAATGTTGTCCACGTGTTTGTTTCCAATAGGTCATCATTCCGCTATCAAATTTGACATCATCAAATCCTTTTTTTTTTTTTTTCCCATTAAATCACTTTTTAATCTTTTTTCATGATCTTCTGAAGGAAGTTTGTTTGAAAAATATTGTACCGAGCGTGTGATTGAATTCAATTTTTCAAAGATAAGATCGTAAAATGTGAGCCAACTTTTCCGTCCCCACTCATTTATGAAAGTTACACATGTAACTAACTACTTTAATGAATGGATTTTGACTTTCAGGTTAGCATCTAATTCTAATTTCATTTTACAGAAGTAGCTTGTGTTGGAGGCAAGGATTGGTACTTCTATAGCCAACGTGACAGGAAATATGCAACTGGATTACGAACAAATCGAGCTACAGCTTCTGGATATTGGAAGGCCACTGGGAAGGACAGGCCAGTATTTCGAAAGAGTACCCTAGTCGGGATGAGAAAGACTTTGGTATTCTACGAGGGTCGAGCACCCAAAGGAAGAAAGACAAGTTGGGTTATGCACGAGTTTCGCCTCGAAGGACCCCTCGCCCCTCCAAAATTAATTTCTCCCATCATGGTATGGTATCCATAATCTACCCTCTCTCACATGTTAATAATTATTATTATTACCTTGATCCTTAATAGTTTAAGTTTGACTAATTGTTACATATTAGTTTCATAATCTCTCTCTGTGACGCAACTTGTCAAAATTATAGACGGCGAAAATTCTATACAAGACAGAATGACTTTTGAAAATGTTTGGATAATTTTCTTAAAGAATTCTGTCTGAATCGAGACACCGTCATTACAGTAATTATTTATTTATTGCATCGTATGATTATGCAGGTAGATTGGGTGTTATGCAAAGTGTTCAACAAAAACAAATCAGAAGTTTGTGCCAAACAAGAAATGGGAAGCATTAATTATGAATTTGATCATAATCATAAGACAAATTCTTGGACTCTTCCACCATTAATGGAACCCTACATCTCATTTGATCAAATTGATGAGCAAGTGTCCTGCTTCTCCATTTTAACCCCAAACCCTATTTTCTCAAACCTCACCCACATGGATGAAGATTTGTCCACAAAATTAATCATGCCAACTTTTCCAGATCAACTTGGAGTGCATATTAATTCGAACACTTCTTATGACAAAAAAGTGTTGACTGATGTTTTGAAGCATGTTTCCACGGGAGACACGATGAACCCTAACACGAATGGATCCCCGAGCATCAGGGAAGGAAGTTCGGAGAGTTACATGTCTGAAGTTGGATTGCAGCAGCCTTCAATGTGGAATTACCATTGATTTTTCAGATCTGGGATTTCTAGAAGTTCGACCCTGGTTTTTGTCTGAAAATTGCAAATGTTAAATACATTAGACTAAGGTAAATAGATAATATGATTTGTCTTTCTAAGTTTAGCAATGTAAAATTGTACCCTATATATTGGTAAGTTGCAGATTTTTACTTACTTTTATTGAAAAAGATTGTCCCCAGAAAAAAAGTCAACAAGTTTCTGCCAGAATATTCAAATTTCTATAGAAAATGTGTAATTCTGATATCCATATATATTGTGAGTATCGTGCTTAACATTTAGAAAAAAATAAAAAATTAAGCCCCAATTTGATTTTGCTAAAATTCATATTTTTAGTAGATTTCAATAAAAGTAAATGAAAAATTGTGTACTTGAAAATTTAATAAAATTTGTGAATTCCATGAAACGTGGAATTAAAACAAATTTCAATAAATGGGGATTAAACATTGACAAAATGTAGCAAGTGCGGCTTAATTTCACAAACGGTCACTGAACCTACTTAAAAACTAAAAAACGGTCACTAAAGTTTAAAACTTGCAGAACACTTGAGGTGATCAAACTTCTATATCCACGTGTTTTGAACCTTTAAATTTGAATTAAAATCATAACGGTCATTCAATGACCGTTTTGTGAAACAAATTAAAAATTCAGGACCGTTTCTGCAAGTTTTAAACTTTAGTGACAATTTTATAATTTTTAGGTAAGTTCAGTGACCGTTTGTAAAATCAATCCATAAATTAAATAACTCATTTTTCAACTTGCCATTTTTTTTCTCTGGTGTCAAGGATATGAAATTAAATAAATAAATATATAATAAAGCCAAACACTACACAACAATAAAAGAAACGCGTTTGTGTTACATTATTATATGGCGACGACTATCACTTTCATCTGCTCAACTGAACAGCAAATTAGAAGACTATTATATAAAGGAAAGAAAAGGAAAGAAAAAAAAAACTAAATACATATAAAATCACATCGTAGATTCATTGACTTAATGATTTTCTAAATAAATATTTTACTTCATCATCGTTATTTGTCTTGTTAACATTTACGGAGCTTCACATCCAAATTAAAAACCTCCTTACCATAAAAACAATTTTAAGTTCTATTTTTAATAAATTTGAAGTTCGTCGCATAAATCTCTTCATCTTTCAATGTTAAAGGAAATAAGAACCCTTTGGTAGGATTTCTACTTCTCGTAGAACAGATTCTTTATATCGCTTTTTTTTTAATAGACAAAACATATCTAAAAAATTATCCAAACACGTTAAAAACGCTTATTATTCTCGTAATCGATTTTTGGTTTTTCAAAAAGGACAGTGCTACACTTACAGAAGGGGTGGGGGTGGGTTTATTCTGTCGGGCCCCACACATGTGAGGGGATGTAAATGTACACTTGGATTAATCCTTTCAAAAATCCTACTAAACGGGTCCTTAATGTACTAGTACTAAAAACTAAGTTTATTTCGGTGAATTAATTTATTTTAGTGTCATTTTCAGTTTCACACGAGGGGCACTATATTATTCCAAGTTCAACCAAACAATAGGGACATTAATAATATTTTTATTGTTATTGTGTGAATAAAGTGAACACAGAGTGCATATAAAGAGGATAAAAGTATTAGAGTTAGGTTGGGTTGAAGAGCCAAAAAGTCTAATCCTTTAGTATAAGCGATTCTCGAAAGGAACATATTACCAAACTCCCTTAATAATTGGGGCGCTAAACAACATTTTCCTCTTATTTTAAGAGTCTACAATTTGTCTAAATTTTCTGTTTTCGTGCATGATTGTTGAAAATTTTGGATTTTTTTTTCAAGAGTTTGTGCATGTTAGGCGGGACTTATATTTTCGTGGAAGAGATTTTTGAAGAAATTACTTTATGTCAGCTCCCTCTAAATGTCTTCCCACTAGACAAAGTACTTTCAGAAAGTAACTTTTTAGTTTTAGAATTGTCTTTTTGACTTTTTTAAAAATAACGTCAAACAAACTCCTAGTCTCTAAATGATCCTCTTGGTCCAACGTACTAGTTTGAATATCTATTACATGGTATTTAGGGAGAAATTTTCAAGAAAAAATAAAGTGGTCATTACTGGATCTTGATATATGTTGGTTTAAATCAAATTTAAATTGAATTTTGATATATGTTGAAGATAATTTTATTTCTTAAAAATCAACCATGTGCTTTCCACGTGACATAATGTGATTGAACAGTACGATTTCGAACGTTGAGAGCAAAAAGGTTCATTGCATGAAATGTAGGGTACTGAATATGCAATTTTAACATTGGCCACACAATTTTGCCCCCACAAAAAATCCATACTATGCGCTCTCTACGTATGATATTAACACCAAGTTTGATAAAAAAAAAAAAAACCACGAAAATGACTAACCATTGAATTGCTAGACATATAATAGATGCAATTATAAACCAAACGTGATTGGAAAGCAAAGCCATTCTTTGCATTCCAAGACGACTAATCTTATCTTATGATAAGTGTGTCATGTGGTGAATCAATTATAGTTGTATGATCAATTAGGATTAACTTGAACATGGATGCATCATTATGCTAACGAGAATGAACTTTGGGGATTGAAAAGTCGGATTTCAAAGGAGGAGACGAAAGATGCGGGAGCACTAAAAGTTAAGAACTAAATGTGCAATTTTTAATTTATTAAACCGATATCTACTACCCGACATTTTCCTTGTTCTGGTTGATCTCTACCAAAAGTTTTAGATTGGGCCAAAAATGGGCTCTTATCTCAATTGGGCCTCCTCCTTTTATAGCAACTGGGCCTGTCCAAAATATCAGAAACGAAACATCCGCATGCTACACCTTCTTCTTCCTTTCTATTTCACTTCTCTTGCTTGCTTCTACTGCACTTCCTCTCTCTAAAAAATTCAATTTTTTTTAGTAATTATAAAAAATATGCATTTAATTTTCCCTCCAAAACCCCAGTATTTATCCTCCAAAATCTGTAATTTTAGCTCACCAAGTTTCTCAAATGCTTCTTCGCTTCAAGTTATAGTTCAGGCCTCTCGTCCACGTTTGAGACCAGTTTATTTGATGAAAGAAATTAGGGTTCGGTCAGAATTCGATGCCAAAGTGAATGGAGCTCTGTCCACTGATTTTGACCCTCGGTTCCTTGACAGGGTTTGTTTTTAAAATTTGCTTTCTTCGGACACTACATTTACTTCTAGTAATTATCCGTATTGCATGTTTAGTTCGAAAAGGTTATATTTTAAAGTTAAACATGTGCTGAGAAAGTATTTTTTGATTTTTTTCTTTAATTTATCATGTAATTGTGCTTCGAATTTGTACACTTGTAGCATGTGTTTTAAATATTTAGCTCAACTATGGATGAATTAGGGATTATTTTGATTCATTTATGAACTAGAGTTTCTCTGGAATCAATTGGAGAATATATGGTTTTATTAGTTCAAATCTGAAATTACTAAATTATTTTTTTAGACCATGCTTTAGTTTATTACTTGTATGGATTATTCATAGATAAATGTTTTTTATTAGTTAGTGAAGATTGTACTTCGTTAGCTATGACAGATGAATTATTTTTGAAACTAGTAGTTATAACAGAGTTGGACAATAAAAACCTGTCTGTCCATTTGCATTGGATTGCCGCTTCACAAGTATTTTTCACTGTCCTATAATTTGAGTAAGCTTTCTGATGAGAACCACGGGGTAATGAACACTAAGCAACCCACAACGAGATTGAAGATCCCAAAAAAGCTCAAAGATTAATCCCGGTTTTGAGTTTGAACCAAGAATTAATGAATTAAGCAACTAAACAAAAACAGTGTTTGAATAACCTCCTGATTACACAACACGTTGATCTGCACTCGATGTTGAACGCCACAAGAATTAACTTGATAAGTTCACGGTGTTCAATAAAGAACAATAGTTGAAAGCACAATGCGTCTCAATTGTATAATAATCTCAAATTGTCAAAAGGTCCATCTATTGAATAATGAAGTCCTATTTATACTAATAGCTAGAAAACCTAGTAAAAACGTAATTAAGTTATAAAATATTGTAAAATTGGAAATAAAATAGAATTCTAGTCTAACAAGGAAAATTCGCGGAAAAAAGAAATTTCTCCACCCATTTGAACCATGCGACTGCATGGTATATTTTGGTGCGATCGCAGGGAAGCCCAATTTCGACCCCTTGAGTCTCGGTAGGTTGCCATGCGACCGCATGGCTAAAATAACTATATGGTCACATAGTTATGAATTTCAGTCTCCTCTTTCTCTGCCTCGATCAACGTGATCTATTGGACTTCCGCCCTCGAGCCCAACATGGAACTTGACGTTTGGCTTGCCCCAGTCAAAGTCTCGTCCACCGTAGCTTGAGCAAGCAATCCCATCGCCTCTTTCACCCGCTTTGCCCTCGAACGTGTCATTGGACCTCCTTCGATAATCAACGGATCTTGTCTCGGGTTGGCTCGTCTCGTGGATCATATCACTTTCATTCTTGTGCAGTTTTTGACTAATATAAACGGGCTTTTGAGAGGATTCTTTAATCAACAAAAACAATGAGTAGCATTATCATGAAGTAGTGGTGGTCAGGATATACCTGCAGCATGGGCGACATACTGATGGGTCTAGGATACTGCGAGCCTTCCCCTAAGCTTTTTCACGTCATCCCTTTTGTGTAATGATCTCTTCAAGTGAGTGCATGACCACCCATTTCACATGGTCTCACCTTGTACATGTCACCCTATCACAAAACACCAAATGGATTTGTACTAATTTTTTCTTTTCGTAGCGCCCAGGTTTTTTGGCGATAAAGGAATATGATAATTGTATGCATGCTCGCATCTGACAGTCTATAGACAATTCATCTTGTAAACGCAATTACTAGCAACAGGAATTGATTGCTAAAGAGAACTGGTGAATCTAAATTTCAGATGAATACACCGGGGGATTTCTTTTGCATTACTGTAAGATGTGGTCTATCTATTATGACAATTTTCTACATTTCTTTTCTTGACTTTGTTTTCAGAACAACGCAATCCACACAATAACTGTTTTCCACTGCAGTTTGTTAATACCAAAGAGCAATTTTTCATTTGTGTCTTGGAGTCCCAGGTCCTTGGACCCAATCCACGTTATAAGAAGATTGAAGCAGGAGTGTCAAGTTGTAGAGTGAGTAATAACCTAATTATAAAAAGGAGAAATGTTCTATACATATTATAGCTGTACAAGGAGTATGCTTTGACATTAAGTTAGAAAAGATTGGAGCTTTCACGCGAGCTGCACTGCATAAGAGTCAATAATTCTTTCAGAAAAGTTTTACTAGCTTTCCTGGAACGTCCACTTCTCTCATTTTTACTAAAAGCTTCCTCTTTTCTTTTCTTTGTTATTTATGAGGCTGTAACACATGTTGTCTACATAGTATATTTATCTGACACTACTTATTATTATCTTACTGTGTAAAATTTGTGTTTCAGCAAAAAGCACTTGATGCTGCTATGAATGACATAAATAGCTCATTTGGGAAAGGAAGTGTTACAAGATTGGGAAGTGCTGGTGGAGCTCTAGTGTAGGTGTTGTTTTTTTATGATAATTTTGCCGTATCACGTTTTACTTGTTTTTATCACAATTGCTGTTTCTTACGCTTCCTTTTCCTTGTGCAGTGAAACTTTTCCAAGTGGCTGCTTAACTCTAGACTTTGCTTTAGGCGGTGGCCTTCCAAAAGGAAGGATTGTCGAGGTGTTACATTTAATACCTTTATGCTCTTATCCGTCTTATTTTCTGTGGTTGCGACCCCTGTGTCTTTCTGTTTTTAGAAGCTTTGACACCAAAGGTCTGATAATAACAATGCATTGACATTCTACTGATGTACATGTATTTATCATTGTGGTCCGCAACATATACACTGCCAGAACTTTTACCAGATATTATGAGCTGCCAGATCCTGACTCAACTGCACTTGATATAGACATTCCTTAGGCCTCAACCTGTCGTTTCCTTTTACGTTAGTGGAATAGCTAAGTGATATAAATAATGATAGACTACTTTCATGGAGTAAATTTAAACATTTTCTATTTAAGATCAAACAATTCCATCGAACTTAGTAAGATTTTGCTGTGTGTTCTGAAACCAATGATTAAATAGTTTTTCATTAGTTAAGCATTCAGCATATCAAGGAGCTGCTGCTTATGAAACCTGATAATCTTGTGCCTTTTCTTTTCAGATATATGGGCCAGAAAGTAGTGGAAAGACCACTCTAGCACTCCATGCGATTGCAGAAGTGCAGGTCTAGTATGTGATTTGATTTTACTGGTATCTATGTGTATGCAACATCTCCGAAAATGCATATACAAATATTGAAGTGCATTTATATACATATTTAAGAATTATTCAACTACTCTTCACTTAAAGAACAACTTGAAATTTTTTTATTTTCAACCTGCAGAATCTTGGGGGTAATGCCATGCTTGTTGATGCTGAGCATGCTTTTGATCCAACATACTCAAAAGCATTGGGAGTAGATGTAGAAAATCTGATTGTTTGCCAGCCTGATAATGGAGAGATGGCACTAGAGAGTAATTTGCTTTGCTTGTTAAGATTGTGACAAATAGTACAACACTATTCACTGTAGTGAGCTTTTTGCTGAGCTAGTACTTGGAGAAATAACTATTTGTCTTGTTTTATATGTTACAGTTGCAGATCGTATGTGTAGATCTGGTGCCATTGATCTTATTTGCATAGATTCAGTCTCAGCACTTACTCCACGAGCTGAAATTGAAGTATGTTACGAATTCATATTTTATAATGTTTAAAAGTTTGTGATATTCTTTTGAAAGCCTGAACCTTTTCCTGGTATTTCTTTTTCCATAGGGTGAAATTGGAATGCAACAAATGGGTTTGCAAGCACGCCTTATGAGTCAAGCACTGCGTAAAATGTCAGGCAATGCTTCCAAAGCTGGATGTACACTCATATTCCTCAATCAAATAAGGCACAAGGTTTTTTTTATTTTTAAATTAATGGCTGCTATCTGCTACATACACTTGAAAGAGAATGGCTAATCTTGTTTGCTAAGAATTTGGATGTCAGCGGATGAATGGAATTGGTTTTGTGTACCAATCTTCTATACTCAGCACCTTACTTGATCTGACTTCTCCATCTCAATTTGGGTTTTTCTTATCTGAAAGCTTACAAGGATACTCTTTTTGGATTTAACCAGATTGGTGTATATTATGGAAATCCTGAGGTCACCAGTGGTGGAATTGCTTTGAAGTTCTTTGCATCTGTCCGACTTGAGATACGTCCTACTGGGAAGATAAAGTCGGTAAGCCTAAAATCTGCTCAATCTATTTTTATATCTCCCCCTTTTATACTGTTATTTTAATTCGTAGTGTTTGAAGATCTTAGCAATGAACACATCCGTGTTTGTTTTAGGTTAAAGGAGATGAAGATATTGGACTTAAAGTTCGCGTGAGAGTTCAAAAGAGTAAGGTGAGTAGCTCCAACAACAAGAACATATGTCCAGTGTCCTGTATTGTTAAATTATATTTCTGACCACTCCGTAGGTTCCCTTAGCACATCTTGTGCTTAATGTGATTTAGTTTCCCATGGAAATCTGGTATTTGTTCATTTTAAATATAAATGACTTTTATGCACTGTCATAATTGAACCCACATTTTTAAAATTCTATTGATTTATAATCTTATCTTAACTTCACCTATTTTTCTTTTTTTATGGGCATACTGAAAATTTCTGGTGCCTAAGAGTTCTTTGCAGCCTCCATTTACTTTTCTAAATTATGTTTTCAATACTGGGTGTCATTTATTCTTCTAAACAATATTTGTTATAGGTGTCAAGACCTTATAAGCAAGCTGAGTTTGAAATTATATTTGGGGAGGGAGTCAGCAAGCTGGTATGGCCGCATACATAGTTTTCTTTATATTGCAGTGGCCATTGTTTTCCTTAAAAAATCTTTTGTATTATTTTTGAGTCCATATTCAGGGTTGCGTTCTGGATTGTGCTGAAATAACGGATGTTGTCTTGAAGAAAGGCTCGTGGTACAGCTATGGAGATCACAGGTTTTCTTCATCATATATGGCTGAAATGATTAGACGAATCTCACATGCGTTGTGCTAGAACCATTAAATGATCAAGCATTAAGTTTAGTTGTTTGATTCATTCACTTCTAGAAAACACAAAAATGAATCTACATTTTGTTTGCTGCTTCAAACTTGCAGCTCCTTAGCGAAGTGCCAGTGCCCTTGAGCATGAGATTAAAATTGTTTTAAAAATAACATATGGTCAGATGTATTCTTTACTCTTAGTGTAATATATATTTGACAACTTTTCCTCTTAATATGGTGGAGCTGGGGTGAGATGGGTAATTGGGTTCTATATAACAAGGCAGTAAAAGAGATTTGTTTGGAAATATATTTATATCATAGTAAAATCTAAAAACTGAATTCTGCATCTCGGTTGATATAGTATTTGGATTACTGTAAGCTCTCTTAATTATTCCTAGCCTTTTCAATGTGATAACTGTCTTGCAATTTTATTAGCTTATTTGTTGTGCCTCTTGTTTCTTTTTTATATATTTAATGTTTGAATGAAGATTGGGACAAGGAAGAGAGAGAGCATTACAGTACCTGAAAGAGAATCCTCTCGTCTCTGAAGAAATAGAGAAGGTATGGTACACTCACAGCTTATCCTGTAACTTGAATAGTGACTGTCCCCTCTTCGTATATGGTTCTAGAGCTCAAATTATGCTACTTAGTGGTGACCTGGTTTAACTATTTACTATTTGAAAGGAGACGAGGATATATGATTTATTTATTTATTTGTGCAGAGAGTTAGGTCTATGGTAATAGAGGGCACGGGACAATTAGGGACCTCTTACATTAAGTTGTCACCACCACAATCTCAAGAGGATGACGTTTTTGAAGAAATTCAATAAGATTAAATTTAGCTTGGTTGGGAGATTGGTCATGATGGGTGTTCGAGGAGAAAGGTACAAATGTTGAAAGGGAGGCACAGACTTGATCCTCGTTCAAGTTGGTTTGATTTGTTTAAATCATTTTCCCCATCTTGACTTTTGGATTAAAGATTGAATTGCACAATTTTACATTAGATTTCAATTCAGCACGTTGGTTTGTATTTCATTCAACCCTATGCTGATGCCAGATAGGAAAAGAAGAGGGGGGTTTTCTTCTCATGGGGGTCTTAGGGGTGTAAAGTTTTGGGATCAACTGAGGAGAAATTACTCAAACCGCACTTTGAAAAGTTCTTTCCAATTCCACCTTCCATCTGCCTTTCACGACGATGCTTTCATGCTTTAATATATTCTTGTCTTAAAACTTTATGGTTTCTCCAATATTTGTGTATGTGCTTCTGTTGATGGTCATAGAAATGGTGGCATCGGGAGGTCGAGGGTTGATGAGGTTGTTGGGGTACGCTTGTCCTTGTGCGTTTAATGAAGGATTTGCAATATGCATTCCTAAACTGGTGCATTCACACTTTCACAGCATAGTACAGAAACAATATCAAAGAAGAAAAAATCTATTTTTTGTAGTATCGAGTATTATCTATTACTACTACTACCAAAAATGCACTTATTGTTTAGAATTACCGTTGCCTCAGACCATAGGATAATCTGTTTTTCTGGGTTCCTCTTCCCAGTTGTGGTATTTTTCTGGCGTTGCATGGATCTATGTGACCCTAAAGAGTACAACCAAATATTGCACATCCATAACAAAATATTGCATATTACAGACGGTATTAGAATCCACGACCTTTTTTTTTCCCTAGAAAAATCCTTGATGCAAGCTAGATTGGACATTTCAATTGCTGAAATAATGGTCTACTGTGCCAATGCACTTGTGTTGTAAACCAGAAGGGCGCCTCCTGTAAGAAGACCAGCCAGGGTGACAGCCCAGATGGCCAATCCAGTGGTACCTGCATTTCATATATTTAATACAATTTTTTTTTTCATTAAACCAATATTACATAGATTAAAAATGAAAAACCCTTAAAATTTACAAGCATGTTTACCTCCAACATGTTCATCACCACTTGGAGACCAATCATCAGTGTTGTAGATGGGACTGCATAAAAATTGAGTTGCGTTACAATTGGAGTAAATTAGGGAACACAAAAGTAATGCGTAAATAGCTAATTTGAAGTAAAATATACATAATACAGCTTACCAAATGTGCAAGTAGAGTGCGGTACTTTAGTTGTATGCTGGGACAGATCCATGATCAAATTACAAGTCGAGTTAATACGTAAGCTGTGGATTGGACCGGGCTTGGTCAAATGGGAGCTTAATAAAATTTTCAATGAACAATCTGGAATTATCGATGATTGTGATGATGAGGACAAGTTTAATAATGATATTCTATCATTTACAAAAGGTAATAGATATTCTCGAGTTGAAATAAGGGAACCCAATGAAGATTCTATATCGGATGATTTGGATGTAGAGGAATTTGAAGTAAAATCCGATAAAGAGTTAGACAATATTTAAGATTTTTTAAAGTTGATGTTCGTGTCTAATCTAATTGTGTGGATTTATTAATAAATAATTGTAGTATTTAAGACCGAGCAATAATTTATTTATTCTTTTAAAAAACTGAAAAATATTTATAAAGTTTAAAAAAATACAATTTCACAAAAATTGGAATGATATTTTTTATTTATAAAGTTTAAAAAAATAAATGTATTAGTTTAGAATATTTAAAATGATATTAAAAATTGGAAAACACCTAATATAGATATGTTTTGCATATACACACATTCTTGTAATGTTCGACACTTGACCAAAACACATTGTCATACATTATGCTACTTTGGTGGAAATAACATGCATTCTGAAACAAATTGAAAAATTACAATTTCACAAAAGAATGCTTATTTGAAGTAACACAGTTAAAAAATAAATCGTCATGAACATTTATGGACTAGTATGAGGTACGTTGGAAAAACAAATTGACTGATTCACAACATATCACAACATTATGTGTGTTGAATAGTTTCCGCGGTGGTGGACCACCTCTCACCATCACCAAAGTCTTGAACATGGCGTTAGTGTCACGGGCCAGTCAAATAGGAGATTAGAGTTTGTTTGAGCCATATTATTTTGGAAGAATGTATTCTAGAATAATAAATTAATGGAGAATATGTGATTAAAAAAAAAATTATTGATGTGATGAAAAATATTATTTTATTGAAAAATGTGTGATTGAAAATGAATAGAAAAATGAGAACGAAAATTTTAATTTGCACCAAATATGGGCTTAATGAAAGTTTTTCGTTTTGTTCACATTCTACAAGAATTGAACAATCAACAATGTCACGAACAATCGACATATCTAATCTGAACACAACTTGGTCAAGAGTCATGACACTGGGTTGACTTTTAAACGGCCACCGGGTTGCTTTCCTCATATGGCGAGTGAGGATGGAAGTCTCGTTTGGCAGACGTCCCAACTCCCAAATAAGAGATATATATCCGTGGACTTTCGAAGGCTCGTAAATCTGTGTTTTCTTTCAATCTGTTGCAAGGTTGCACCACAAAATTTTCTTATTATTATCTACACCCTCAAGCTCTCGATTTCACCTGCTTAATTTTCTGTGGTATTTTTCTCGTCTGGGTTAGTTTTAATATGTGGTTTTCACTCTTTATTTCTTTGATTTTCGTTGAAATTGTTGTGGCAGTGGTACTATGTTTTGGTTCTGTGAATCACCCGTTTTTTTGCTTTTTTAATGGGCAAAACTAAATCAAGAGACGGGTGATCAGGATTTAGGAATGTAAAGTTAATGATTTTTGAAAAGTTGAGGTTAAGTTAGTATGATTTAAAAGAAGAGATTTTTTCCACTTATAATCCAATCTTTTTACCTCCCTTTTTTCATTTATCTGTCTGTGGTTATACTGCGTTCAATTGTTGTCATGTCAATTATGTGATCTTTTTGTCTTGCATTTTGGCTGGTAATAGCTAAGAAACAGTGTTAAAATTGGATTTTTTTTTAATCTTTCTTTGGTGGATATGTTGAAAAACGTTTGCGTGGATGAACAAATTTGGTGTTTTTCTTACATTCTATCTGTTGAATTGATGTCACCTAAAAGCAATCGGTGTCGAGTGTGGGTAGGCTAAACTTTTTATGGCATTCGATCATCATCCCAACTTCCTCCCCAACACAATCCATAAAACTTGGTTCTTTGGCTGCGGGGAAAATCAATTGTTAGTATGTAAAAAATGCAATTTTAAGAATATAAGTTATCAGAGATCCAAATGTTTCAGAAAAGCCCATATGGGTACTTAGTTTCAGCTATATGTAAAGCAGTTAAAAAGAATTTGAATGGTGAAGAAATTTTGCAGAAAGATTCATTCCAAAATTTCTATAACAACTGTTGTTTCTTATGTTTTTATCAGTCTTATATTTTACACTATAATTCTATGAGGTCATGAGATAATAAGCTAATGTATATGGAATTCAATCCCATGTCGTATTGAGTGGAGTGATACATTTCATGAGCTAATTACTACTCTTCGGAGTTCAAGTTAGTCAATGGTGTAAATGTGTCTCTTTATGTCATGTTTGGCTAAGCTTCACTACAGTACTTTTAAGCTTCTTTTTTGCCAATCATATTTAAAAGTTACTTTCTTTTTAATAATAGAACTTACTTTTAGCCAAACAAGCACTTAATGTATCACATAGCTTCACATGTGGGTGAACAAGCATATGCAAACCTGTAGACAAACATACAGTGTTATAAAATGGACTCCATGACCAGTTAGACGGAGTGATCGCTTTTACTATAAATTATTATTGGTCCAACACTAAACTATGTGAGACAAGTTCTATTCACAGGGTCTCATCAATGCATTCTTTCACGACCCTTTTCTTGTAAATTTCGATCATAAATTTTAGAACTAAATATAATTATGAATCGTTTTGGCAGGCTGTGTTTGGTTTTGCTGAAGCATTTTCATTGTAGTTCCCGAGAGGGAATTCATTGTGTACCTGTAGCGATGAATTGCTTTTCCTTCTTGTGTAGTAGAAGATCAAATCCACCAACTAGACATTCATCTGAGCTTGACGATGGTAAACCCCAAAACTTCTCTATGCAATTCCATAGCCATTTGTTATACATATTTAGAAGATTCTACTAATGTTGGATTATATACAGAGCTGTCTGGAGTCCACAATGTTGTACTTTACTCCTACAAACAGCTAAGAATGGCTACCGATGATTTTAGTCCTACCAATAAAATTGGGGAAGGAGGATTTGGTTCTGTTTTTAAGGTGAAAAAAAAAAAAAGTTACCTTTTCTTTTCTTCATGTTAGACAGTATTAGTTAATTATTTTTGCAGTTTGGAAAATGACTTCGTTTCTAATGAAAAATAGGGAAAACTCGGGAATGGGAATATGGCTGCCATAAAAGTTCTCTCTCCCGGATCAACACAAGGAGTAAAAGAATTTCTGACAGAAATTCAAGTGATCTCTGATGTACAGCATGAAAATTTAGTTAAGCTTTATGGATGTTGTGTTGAAGGAAATCACAGAATTCTCATTTACAACTACCTAGAGAATAACAGCCTTGCACAAACGCTTATTGGTATAATCACTTTTCTTATGTTTATAATTATATCGAATATTTCCCCCCCCTCTGTTCTGGAGAGAAATGAATCTGATGCTGTCATTGTGCATTAGGTGGACGTCATAGTAGCATCCAGTTTAGCTGGCAAACACGGGTTAAAATTTGTGTTGGAGTTGCAAAGGGACTTGCTTATCTTCATGAGGAAGTGAGACCGCCTATTGTCCATCGGGATATCAAAGCTAGCAATATTCTTCTTGACAAAGATTTGAGCCCTAAGATTTCAGATTTCGGTCTTGCAAAACTCATCCCTGCCAACATGACTCATGTCAGTACACGTGTAGCAGGAACCATGTAAGTAGTAAAATCCTACTATACATGTTGAAAGAGTGTTTTTTTACGTTTTAATCATCGCCATGAAGTTTTCTGAGGGTTTAAGGATATTTGGCTGTGCTCGAAAGTAAGTCAAAACATATATTTCAGTTACTTATTTTGCCTATCTGGAAAAGTAACACTTAAGCAAAGCCAAACACGCTAGCAACAAGTGAATTTCAAAGTCGATAGAACTAATATCCGTCTTAGCCCTGTTTCTCATGTTGTGATTTACTAACTTATACTTGAATCTTTATCTGTTCTGCAGAGGTTACTTAGCACCAGAATATGCAATGAAAGGCCAGCTTACTCGCAAGGCAGATATTTACAGTTTTGGTGTTCTTCTCATCGAAATAGTCAGCGGTCGATGCAACACGAACTCACGGTTACCTGCTGAAGAAAAATATATTCTTGAAAGGGTATAAAACAATATAGCATAAATATTTCAAATGCTGATATTCTATAAACGAGCTCTTTCGATAAGGGCTTGTATTATTTCTGTGATAACTATTTTCCGAGGCATGTACATGACTGTTGAAATTGTGTTGCAGGCATGGCAACTTCATGAAAGACGGGAGCTTGTATCACTAGTCGACGTAGCACTTAATGGAGATTTCGACCCTGAACAGGCTTGTAGATTCTTAAAGATTGGTCTTCTCTGCACTCAAGATTTTCCAAAACTTCGACCCTCAATGTCAACTGTCGTCCAAATGCTTACCGGGGAGAAGGATTTTGATGAAAATGCGATAACGAAGCCCGGCATAATCTCTGATTTCATGGACCTAAATATTAAAAGCACCCCTAAAACCAAGGCTCAAAACAATCACCCCTCTTCCAATTTCTTATCCTCTGGCTCTGATAATTTGGACTCTTCAACTATGTCCTCAGGAACAACTTCTCAGGCCACCTTCACATTTACAGCATTACATGATAGAAGCGTTGAACAAAAATTTATGCATTGATAGACAAAGCTTTGTAAATTTTATTTTATATAATCTTGTGTTTTTCTTAGGATTGGTTAGATTGCGTTTTGAGTTTTAAGCTCATCCCCAATCTTACACCAAAATTTGAGGTAAGTTTTGTACCATTTGAAACCAAATTGTGCATCAAACTAAAAATCATCTCCAATCATTACATCAAAATTTATACCAAATGAATAGTGTCTAGTCATTTTCTTCACCTTTTTAATTCTTAACAATTTATTTATTTGAAAAATTATTTATTTATTTATTTTACAATTAATAGAAACACTACCAAAAAAATAAATTTAAATCATGCCATATAAAAATTACTGCAATGCATTTCGAATTTTGACGCTATAATATTACGAAGTCAAAATTAATTGAATTCATTATATCGTGTTTGTTATATTTTAATTTTTTTTGTTTGAATTCTTATTTTAATTAATTAATTAACTATTATTTTTTACATTATTAAAATTTATTTTAAATGCACATAATAATAATAACAATAATAATAATAATTTATTGTATTAAAAAATAAATGACACAAATACCTTCAATCAATTTATTTGGCAAATGAAAACAAAGGTTACAAAGTGGTGCAAAGTTTGGTGCTATGTACATGAACGGACCCAATATTATGGTTCAACGGGGACGATACATAATTATGTAAATAATAATTTTAAATTAGACAATAGTGATAATATTCAAAAAGTCGTATAATACATGTTCACATGTTCAAAGTCATATAATACATTAAATAAATCTTTTTCAACATACACAACTAACGGGTACACTTTATCTCTTTGATCACGACCAACTTCAATACATGTTCGATAAGTCCCTGCTATACATTTAAAAAAAAAAAAACTAGCTATACACGACACTCTTGTAGGTAGGTACAAATCTCAAATTCACAATTCAGTGCACAAAATCACTGAGAAGTTAAAATAAATTTAAAACATAAACTAGTTTAAAAAGTTTCATAAATGTTCTTAACAAGAAAGTGAGTTAGAATAAGTTTTAAAGTCGATTCTCATACAAATTATACAATGAACAATTTGTCCCGTTTCACATCTTAAAACACGGATATCACACTTCTACCTTTCAGCTTTACCTAGAAGCAGAATTCTCCTTTCGAAAAAAGGTGAAATTTCGAGGTCGTCACAATGAGGATTTGATGAGGGGTTTACTATCCAAGAACAAAAATAACTATTAAAACATAAATTAATATGAGAGAGAGAGAGAGAGATTACAAAAGTTTGCTTATTCAATATGTTCTTCTTCTTTCAAAATATGTGATTAGAATCTTAGGGGTTTGCGACTAAATGGAATTGCAAGGGTTTGAGTAAACTGGAATCGCAGCCTCGCAGGAGCCTTGCATGAACAATTGGAGGAATGTAGAAGGGTTTGGGCTATTATGTAAAGTCAAAGACTTTATTTGATTTTGAGTAGAAAAATACATGCCTGTAAAAAATCAAAAATATCTGAAAGTCTAATGGAGGCAATTGCACCCACTAGACCCTCAATGGGTTCGCCCCCAACTACATATAAGACACTTTACACCAAAATTTGGTGCATTTTGGTGTTTTGGTGTCTCCTCTAGAGATGCCCTAACATTTTTTTTTTTTTGGGATATACATGTAAATAATTATACAAGAAATACTCCTATATTTCTCTTAATATAATTATATTACCACTACAAAATTTATTAAGTGTACCAAGATTTTTAATTTTTTTTCTTATTTACTTAAATAGCCTTAAGTAAAATTACATAATTAGGGTTAATGTACCTTTAATTAATCACACCACAACTTAAACCTAATTTCTTCTTCTTCTTTTCTATAATTGCGATTTGCGAGTCTCGTGCCGTGAAAATCGATCCATGTGAGTCATGGGGTTATGTTGTGCCAACTATGCCCGAGGTTTCAAGAGGTAAGATACTAATGAAAATAAAAGAAGAATTAGTCAAATATTAAGGTAAACTTATAAATTACATTAAATGAAGATGTCTCAACAAATTGGTGCGTGGAAGGAGCTAAAATTGCAGTTGAATTTTGGCAAATTGAAATTTAACAAAATTTATTTAGGTCAACTACGGTTTACTTTTTCTTTGCAGCATTACTTAATCCAAACCACTCATGTTGCTTTGTTGAAAAATAAAACAATTCTTATTTACTAAAGTAATAATTTTGAATTATGGCAGAACGTGAATCGAAACTTTTAGGGCCCGTTTGGGAGTTTTTTTTTTCACCGATTTTGAACAATTTGGGGTGACACCGATTATGAGGAGTTGGAAAAATCAATACTTGTTTTTTTTTTTTTTTGAGCGCCAGCAATGTAATTTTGAATGGTTCTTTTAATCCATCAAATCGGCAGGTTTCGATCATTCTCTTCTAATTTTATCATTTATAAAATAATTATTTCAACCAACATAGTTCAAAACTAAATTGTGATTAAACTATATTACCTAAAAAAATTATAATTTTAAAAAATATTTATAAGTAAAAAAACACTTTTATGTGAAAATTATTAAAAAAATACTTATAAAATGTAAAAAGTTACTTACAAGTAAAAAATAAAAAATAAAAAAAATCACTTAAGTTATTTAAAAGTGAAAGATTAACTTATAATTGTAAAAGTTACTTATAAGTAAAAAATATTAACTTAAAATCTTAAGTAAATATTTATATTTATTTAATTTTTTAAATTAAGTATTAACTTATATGTAAAAAAAATTCATATAAAAGTAAATTTTACTAAATGACATATACATAATTTTATTCTTTTAAAAAAGTTTCAAAGTCGGTGGATAATAAACTTTCAAGCATATGTTGAACAGTTTTAAAAATCGTTACTAAAATCACTCAAAACCGATACTTTAAAAAAACGTTCATAATCGGTATGATGAAACTTCCAAGCAAGCCCTTAAGTTACATTTTGATGGACGTTGCAGAAGACACGATCGATTCCTCTAATGTGTTGACTTTAATATTGCCACTAACTTAGTATTCATAATCAAAATTTTATATATTAGGATAATGATGTCAGTACAAATTAGAGATGTGCCAACTTAAAATTGCCTCAAATAATCGACTCTACTATAATTTGACGAATACTTACAATTGTGTACCCATAAATTCGACCCAAATGATCCATTTTGCCTTATAATTTTAGGCTGTGAAGATGCATGTCGTCAAAAAGAACTTTAGCCTAAAAAAGAATAATCAAAATTTAAGTAGTGAAAATTTAAGGGAGGAGTTAAAAAAAAAAAAAAGAGAACTGCAGGAAAGGTAACTGAAGAGAATAAATACACCAACCCTTGCCAGCCATACGGAGCAACCTGTCTTTTATAATTAAGAAAAAGATAAGCAGAGTGGGTCCCAGTTCATCATTGTATACCAAATTAAACCCTAATCCATATTTTATAAACCAAAACTAAAATTAGCTTTGTTTCTCTCTCTAAAATAATACATTCTCTCTCATCATCACTGGTTGTCTCACTCTCATGTCTCATGACCCTTTTCGAAACTTTTTAACCTCATGCTAGTACTTTCTTTTTCACAAGCATTCCCTCGAGTGTCCACTTGTCTCCCACTGATCAAAAAAATTATCAAGATTTAGCCCAGAATTGCATAGTTTTTCTTCATCTATTACGGCCTGTTTTGATATTCTGTATACAATTTCCAATGTATTGTCGTGGTTCTTTTTTTGGGTAGGTTTCTTTCTTTAGTAATAATTTCGTTTAGCAGTGAGGTGGGAGGATTGTTCAGGTCAAAAAAGTGGGAAATGTTGTGAGTTCATTTATGGGTTTGCTTATATGAAACGTACGTGGGAATCAATTTAGCGTCGTTGTATTTTCCAAAAAATTACTGAATTCTCAACTGTGGAGTTCACGAAATCCTAGCTTTAACTGCGTGAAGTAGGAATCTTCTGGATCTTTTTGCGCTTCTTTTTCCACTAATTTCTGCGAATCTGTAAATTTATCTTCTGAGATAGTAATGACTCGTGGCTGAAAACTGTTAAAAAAGTTTTGTTAGTTCATATGATGGGATATATTATAGTTTGATGCTATAGTATTGGTGTTGTAGATATAAATTTGTTTCCGTTCAAATTGAAGGCGACCGATTGCACAATTTTGGTAATATTGGCGAAAAATTGGAGCTTTGCTGTATGGATTTTTGTCTGTATAGGATTATTTAGCTGTTTTATATTAGATTCTGTAAGGGTTGTTTAAACAATGGAGGATATTGGATTGTTTAATCAAGCATGGAAATGGTTGCAATGGAAAGATTGTTACTCTGTAGCAAGAACAGCGGTGAGCTTTTTGAGGGACAAAGTGGGTATATTTTTGGAGCGGCATTGGCCGATGGTTTGTGGTGGGTGTGCAAGGTCTGGGAGAGGTCTACTGTTCTTATTGGCACATTGGAAAACTTGTTTTGTTAATGGCTTCCGGTCATTTTCTGAGCTGGGCTCGGCAGCTCTGCTAGTTATTATGTGGAGTTGCTTTCTAAGTTTGACATCGATGTCATGTCTTCTTTACGTGCTTACTAGTATGGTATGACTTTGTATTCTATGAATTCCTATTTTCGGTGTTTATGTTTCTCATTTTATTTCTTATTTCCTTCCTCTGCTATTTTGAATTGCCAGGATTTGCTTTCATATTGTCTTTTTGTTGTATGGAAATGGTTAACTTGATATTTATGCTGGAGTATGTCATTCATGTAATATTATCCAGGATTTACTACCATCATATAAAGAATTCCCTAGAGTTAATTGATGCAATATATAGTTATAGACTCAATGACCAGTTTCTTTTAATCTTTTATTGCAAATAAACCTGGAGGATATAATGAAAACAGAGGATCAATATAAGATCCGGCACTAGCTATAAAAGGTCAGTACTAATCGTTCCCTGTATGAACTGTTGCTGGTGCAATCATGTATGTTTTGGTTTCTATTGAGTTTTAGAGAAGGAAGCGCTTTGTGATTTCCATTGCATAAATTATTATTCATCCATTTCAAAACAGAATTATATTCAAAACACGCGATTTATCTTCTGCTTGGAAAGATTCATTTCTGCGTCACAAAGTCTAGGCAGTTATATTCTTTCTTGTTTCGTTTGTTTGCGTGGCTTCTTGCCGTTATGTAACTGCATTATCAGATGATTTTTATTTCCATTCATGCCTTCTGTTGTACAGCTGACTTATGCATTCAATGGATTCTCATGAAGAGGCTTATGATCCAGTTATGATTGCATCACATGATTCATATTTAAGTAGATGTGATTCTCTCGTTTAGATGTTGGTTGATTTTAGCCTTTCTTTATTTCACTTGCTTTTGGTAGTCTCTCTTATTACAAGGAGTTATCTAGTATGTTGGAGAATTATGTTCTATTGTTACTCATCTTTAATCGAAAGGCTTCCACTGCAGAAGTTCTTATAGACATGTTCTTAAGTAATCTGAGAATCATTAGTTGCATATTTCCTTCCAGGTCGCTGCTGTGGTTGCTGTTCGGTACTTAGGCTACGCTCCTGGACTTTTTATTGTGGGACTGTTTGCCATTCTAATTTTATGGATGTATGCCAACTTTTGGATAACAGGTACATTGTTCATAGTTGGAGGTACGTTTGGTTCTCTTTCCTTGAACTTAGCTAATGCCTGATATAGTTTATGTTCTTATACTTTTCATTTTTTTTTTTTTGTTTTTTCCACTCATGGAACAAATCTTATCTCTTCCGAATAAGACGAGGATGAGTTTATAATTACTTGACGGATGTTGCTGGACAAATTTTTTAGTTCTGGCAAATGAATTATATATTTCCCCTTCTTTGCTCTCAAATTCTTACTGTTGTTCTTTTGAATTTACGTACCCTATGATCTGAACATATTTATTCCTGACCCTCCTGAGACCAACATCTTTTCGGAAATGCAGGCTATCTATTTTCCTTAAATCATGCACGGCTGGTGGTAATCATGGCAACTATATATGCTATGTATTGTGTCAAAGTTCGCGTAGGATGGCTTGGGATTTTTCTTTCATTTAACCTTTCATTCCTATCAAATGATGTTTTGAAATACTTGCTCCAGTGGTGTGATAATTTGAGTGAAAGCTCCAATTTTGAGGAGCATAAAGCATCCGAGTCATTCCCAGAAGATAGTTTCCCTATAGAATGTGAATTTTCTGGTCCTACCGAAGAAGAAGAAGAGAAATTGCACTCATGTAAATCATCCGACAAACCTGCAATTATTTCATTTATTGAAAAACCAAAGGAATGTGCTGCTAAGCGGGTGGTCAGAGAAGATGCAAGTTCAACAATTGAAATGGAGCGGATTTTAAGCAGTTCCAATCATTACGAAGCACTGGGATTTCCCAGTCACAAGAAAATTGATGTTGTATCATTGAAGAAGGAGTACCGGAAAAGGGTATGCTACTTTGACCCGTGCATGCTGATGATTTATCTTGTTTTTGGTTATTTTTAATGCATCGGGCCAGAAATAATATTCTAGTTACTCGAAAGTTGGCATACCCAGGTTTTACCACAGGTCTGTCAATTTATTTATTATTTGTTTTCATTTTTGGTGGAGAATATGTCAAAATATTCTGTGACAATATATGATGTCCTAGTTCCTTGGGCATAAATTTCTATTGAAAAATGGGAAAATACACGGATTTTTTCCATTTCTTTTCATGCCTATCCCTGAATCTTGATATCAAATGTGGATTCATACTTCATATATTAAAAAATTATATAGAAAGGTCCATTCTTTCCTTATCATGATTTTTTTTCTCAGGGTTAGGCGGTTAGCACAAAATAAAAATGTAAAAACAATTTATTACGTTAATATTACTTCTGGATGTCTTAGAACTAAAAGAATAAATCATTCAATTTTGTGAGGAGAAATTTGAAGAAAGGTACAGGACAAGAGGGGGGATTTTCAAGAATTAAAAATATGTCATTAACCAATTGTATATTGACTAAGATGGTTCAGTAAGAAGCCTGTCTTCGGTTCCTCGTTGAACGATTTGATCTCCACAAATAAGTAAGTTCTCAAATTCTTGAATGCCAAATTGGTCTCATGTATACAATACTAGCTGCAATCATGATAATTTACCTTGTAGACAAGCTCGGTTGCACATAAATAAGGTTAATAATACTGTTGTTCTCAAACAGTGCATTTTTAATATTTAGGATTTGATATTTACACATTTTATGACCCTTTAGGGAGGCAGTAGGGGAACCCAAGTGCGCTGGGACAGAAAAAAGAAAAAGGGAGAGACCAAGGTGTGACAAGAGAGTTATTCCGTCTTATTTGTATCCTTGTGTGGAATCTTACCGTGCAAGGTTTCTGAGCATATAGCACACTATAATCCTATGAAATTATTGACAAAATAAAATCCATTAAAAAAGTGGACTCCAAACAACGTATTAATTAAATGGAGACTTGAATGAGTCGTGCATAGCCTTTAATACAAAAAGCATCATTTGGAGCAATCTGAAAATTCTATGGGTACTATAATTTATGAAGGGATGTCAAAATTCAGTAAATTGCAATAAAGCAAGACCAACAATGGCTTCACTTTTTTACTGGTTGTATGTAATGAATATGTCTATTGGATGTTCAAAGTTTGTTGCTCTGATTGCATTTATTAAAACTGCCTATTGCCTAGAAAAGCATTGAATGCTTAAAGGGCGCACTAACAAGAAGAGAAACTACTTCTCTCTATTAAATCTTACAATGTCCAAAAATAATATTTGGGTAATGACGTTGCCTCCATATGATTCTTAGGAAGACCAAATTACAGTGACTGAGAAGTAAGTTAATTTCAGGTATTGAGGCTGAGTGGAGACTGACATTGCTAAGGTCTTTTATTTTGTTATTTTACTCAAATGGAATGTACTTTTTCTTAGACTAATAACATAACATAGTGACATGCTTTGTGATTTGGCAAAATGGAAATGACATCTCATTCTCTTGGAGGAATGTGAAGTTCAAAATCTTGTGTTGAAGTTGCCGTACTTTATGACTGTAGATGGCTTTCTTTATGTTATTACATGTGTATTCATGTCTTAATGACAAATTTTTTTCACACATTTTGTTCAGGCAATGCTTGTGCACCCAGATAAAAATATGGGAAGTCCACTGGCAAGTGAATCGTTTAAGAAACTTCAATGTGCATACGAAGTAAGAGTCTTTCAAGGTTTCTTAGATTGTTTGCTATTTCCAAAATGTCTGAGGTGGAAGTTGCGGTGCAGTGTTGCTTTGTTTCTTTGTTGCTTACAATGGCATTCATATTCAGGTTCTTTCTGATGTTGTGAAGAAGAAGGACTATGACGAGCAACTCAGAATGGAAGAATCTAAGGCTGTTCTGCAGAAATCTCCTAGCACTTCTCGTCATGTACGAAGATGTCTCTGTGCACTTATTTAGCGACCATAGTTCTATTTTTTAATCTCAGAAAAAAGTGCACCATTATTTATATCTTAAAATGTAAATGTGAAGAAAAGATATGAACTTCTGTTTTCTAAATAGAAAAATATTGTTCAGTCAAGACTCCAGATTGTAAACATATATCTCATTGTCAATTTTTTGTACCTTCATAACTGTAAGAGGTGTTGAGTGTGATGGAAAAGAAAGACGTTTTTGTTCAGTTAAGTATTTTAAAATAAATGGAGGGATCCATGTTTTGTGAATGTGGCTTTACTATCTGTTAGTTAGCTGGATATTCATTTTATCAAAATACATCAACTCTGCATTATTGTGTGCCAGGAAACAAAATTAGTTAGAATATATAACATTTCTAACTCCATATCGAGCAGGATACTGCTGGATTTGTTTCTGAGGAGTCAAGGCGTATACAGTGCACAAAGTGCGGCAACTCACACATCTGGGTTTGCACCAATAGGGCGAAGGCTAAAGCAAGATGGTGTCAGGTTAAGCTACTCTTTAAATTGAAAAGTTCTTTAGTTTATGCACATTGTGCAGGTAAATTAATTGATGAGCATTTTCTTGGCTACAGGATTGCTGTCAATATCATCAAGCAAAAGATGGTGATGGATGGGTGGAATACAAAGGGTCACTGATGTTTGATCGCCCTCAAAAGGTATGCTTCACTTAATGAAAACTGGATATTTTCATTGTATATATGCATTTGCAGTGGAGATAATCACTGTGATCTAATAATGGTTCCATTACTGTTATGTCAATTTTTTGAATTATGGATGTATAGCACATTGCATATTTTAGTCCAAAATTTTGTTTTATGTGGTCCTTAAAGCACTGCCAGATAACTGAGGATTGTTCGTAGAAAACTTGTGGTACGAGTGAGAGCAATCAGGGAATATGTTGCTTTTGGATTTTGTTATTATATGGAGTCTTTTAAAGTGAGCACGGAAATCAGCATCTTATTAGCCTACATAACTTTGCCATAATCAACTATGCTTTAACGGTTTTAAGAAGTTTGCTTTGCCAACACTAAATCTACTTTAGTGAATACAATAAAGATTCTGCATGCATTGTGGAACTGTTTTTGTTCCCTATACATTGCATTTCCCAAAGGAATATTGGTGCTCCTTGTAAGTAAACAGAAGAACCAATAATTGGGTGTGAATTATTTCCTAGAAGTTCAAATTTTGATCTTCATTTTTTCTTCCGGATCTAATTTGTGCTTTAATTGATATGGCAGGACAAATTATGATAGGGGTTTCTGTGCATTCTCAGCATTAATGTAGTTGATGTGTCTTTTCCGTTTTTATGTAGTGTGTTGCAGAAAATATGTGACATTTATCAGCAATACGCGAGTCTAATGTGATTTTTGTGACCCAATTGATGTAGACAGAAATTTCCATGTAATTATCATCCATTTTTCTTCCTCTCTTGGTTCAACTGAACATATATTATTTGCATTGCCATATAGGTGGAAATACCGTGTGCTTTTGTTTGCGCAGAGAGTAAGATCTTTGACGTGTCAGAATGGGCTATATGTCAGGTAAGTGCATTTTTTATGTGTATGCATGCCCTTATTCTGTGTTGTCTACATGTCAAAGAAAATGTCATCCATTCTGAAAGTTAACCAAACCAGCTCTATTTTTCCCCCTTTGTTTTTCGGCATTTTCTCATATTTCTAACCTGGCAATGTAAATTTTAATCTTTTCATTGAGAAATCCCAAGGATAAAAGATCTAATTGACCATACATGTCAAATTTCAACGAAAAATGAATGTATACCGAGCAAATGATGTTTTCAGCTGTCCAACTCTGTAAGCTGAACAGCTGACTGAACCATCGATTGATTTCTCGTGTTGCTGTTGCATTTGCACATTGTTTATTTTTGTCATATATCAAATTTCACTGATAACTTTTAGGTGCTATACCATCTCAATATAGGGAATGGCTTGTAGACCCAACACTCATCGACCCAGCTTCCATGTAAACATGGTCGGACTAGAGAAGTCGTCAAGTCAGAGATCTAATTCAGCTCAATATCCATGGGATTTAGATGCTGAATTGATGGATGAAGAAGAATTTGAGCTGTGGTTCCAGCAAGCCCTAGCATCTGGACTTTTTTGTGAAACCCGAAAGCGCAGGAAAACATGGAGCCCCTTCAAGTTGCCTCAGAAAAAGGATAAAAAACATTGGCGAAGATCGTCTTAAGACAATCCTGAAAGGTGGATTGATTATTTCTAATCTCCTGCAACATCACCTATGCCACGCACCCTTAAGCGAACAGGGAGGCACTGATAAGAAACCATAACTTGCAGATATCTAATTGCTCCGGTAAGGGTGCTTGAGAATCTTGTCAAAGGAGATGAGAATGATGGGTGAACTTAAAAGATATTAACAGCTTGTTTGCTTGTTCTGTTTGTAAATAATGTTAAGAATTTTCTTGAGGCATTCCTCTGAAGATCAGTATAATTGAAGAGCAAAACTGATAGTGTACGTTAGTATGTTCAAGCATTGTATGACTCGAAAGTGTAATAAAGAAAAAAAAGCATTTAGTCTCTATCTAAATCATTGCTTTTGTAGCTGTATTACCTTCTCAAGTGCACAAATGTATCTTTACGCTGATATCAGAGAGTTGTGGAGGAAATTGCTACTTATCAATAGCCATTGTCACAAGCAGATGTAACGTGTTGGCTTGACAGGATTAAAAGCTTTGTTCCAAATATATTAGAGCACAGATAGGTCTCATCTGAGATCAGTAATCACTGAGTAGATAGAGGCTTGTTCTGGGTAATTGTCTCAGTACCGTAAGAACTTTACATGCATTTGTGATCCTCTAGCAAGAAATCATTTCACCCACATCCAATCACAAATCCTTGGATGAAGCAAAGATTGGTTGGCCTTCTTTGAACCAACTTTAAATGAGAATTCTAAATACTACTGAATTGTAACTTGAACATCCACAAACACTAAAGAATAACACAAGGCTTGAACTGACTCATTAACTCTCTCATGTTTGGTGGCGTAATTTTGATCACACTAAACTGTATAAAGGGACAGAAAGAAGCTACAATTTTATTCATTGCACTGTTCAGTTCTGTCCATATCAATCATGCAGCCATCGTGATGCAAACAAAAGGATGAGGGGCATTTGACTGCTCATTAGACCAGACAGGCTGTAGGTCATATCTCCCGTCTTTTCTGCCTGAGGCTGTGTCCATAACTGGTGGCAAGAACAATAAACAGCTCATCTTGCTTTATATCCTGTCACAAATCTCTGGATGCCAGCAAAATCGGATATAATCTTCACATCATGGAAGCTGCCTTTTGTTTCAGTATCCATGTGATCGACAAGAAATTTGCTCTGTGTTTCACCATTTGTCTGCAGTAAGAAGGTCAAAAATATATTATGAAAAGAAACTGCATCCTTGAATGGACACATTTTTAACTACTCTTGTCCCAAAATTGAGAACTCGAAACTAGGATTTGACTTCACATCTCATGAAGTTAATAGGAGACTCCACACCTCATTGTGAATAAGAAAACTAGCAACATACTCAACATAGAAGTCCATTTCGTGATGTTACGAGCTAATTAACAGTATTAACACCGCAGTTCAATAGCTCATTTTTCCGAATCCTTGAGGTTGTAACTGGTAAGTAGTCAGTTACAGTGCCTTATTCAGCACTTTGACACCAAGGACTGAAAAAACTGCTCTGAAACAAAAGGGGATCTTGGTGTAAACTGCCGCAATTAATTCCCAAGCAAGGTTACTTTAAGGTTGTGTTTGGTACATTGAACTAGACATATATAAGAATTAAGAAATTAAGTATAAAATTAGAGTAGATATATTGTGTCGATAGTATTAGAGCGGATTAAAGTGGATAGTAATTTTTAGTTTTCTATTTAAAAGAATGTTATTTGTACTTTCTTTCTTAAGCTAAATGCATAGCATAATACGGAGTGAGGAGGTGAGTTTAGGCCGGATAAGAAAGAATGTGCAAATAGCGTTCTTTTTTAATGAAAAACTAATAAATACTAACCACTTTAATCGACCATAATATTATCTACCTTGTACTACCTCTTCTAATTTTCCGTATAATTTTTGTACCGTCTAGTCTGGTGTGCCAAACATAGCCTAAAGGTATAAACTATTTTCAGCTAAAGTACCTTCATGATCTATGCATGGTTTGTTAGAATTTCCGGAATGCTTACCTATAATAAGATTCACAGATAGAGAAACATCCGATCATTAGTCAGGAATTGAGTTCCTGAATATACCATGATGAAGACTCTTACACACCATCATTCTTTAATAAAAGTAGAACATGCATACAAGTATGATATAGATCCCTGATAGCATCAATGTTCCCTTATAGCTAAACATTGAGGTTGGGGTTAAAAGTAACATTTTTCTTTGAAGAGATCGTGCCATAAATCAAGAAGAATGAGGAGATACCTCCAATGCAACAAATCCACCAGGTTTTAACATGAATACAGCTCCATTGCACAGATGGAGAAGATCATTCATGCCATTTGCACCACCATCCAGTGCAAGTCTTGGTTCGTGTTTAGCAACTTCAGCTTGTAGGCCACCAATATGATCACTAGGAATATACGGTGGATTGCTAACAAGTCCTGCAAGTCCTCCTTCAACGTTCTTTAATGGTTCAAACCAAGATCCTTGCTTTACCACAATCTTATCCTGTTATATATGCCAAATTTAGGTAACCATATCATTCTTAAGTTGTCCAAAATGGCAAAAGACTAGGCCTGTTGTATCTATTGCCATTAATACTGCTGTAGTTCAGTGAATTCAGTAAAGGTGTCAATTGCATTACTATATCTTTTTCAAAAGCACTAAATTCAACACAAACAGAGAAGAAAAATATAGCTAACACATACAACTGACCTGCAAATTATACCTTTGCACATTATAGGATGCAACAGAAACAGCAACAGGGCTCAAGTCAGTTGCAATAACTTTCCCAGGATCACCCAAAATCCTGCCAATTCCAATGGCAAGTGCCCCACTCCCAGTCCCCAAATCAGCCCATAAACCATCCCTTAACTCCTCATTTTCATTTACAGCGTCATTAACCAAGTCCACAATCATCTCAGTCTCTGGTCTTGGTATCAATACCCCTTCTTCCACACTCAACACCAAGTCCCTCCAGTGCTCACACCCCACTACATACTGAAATGGCCTTCTTTCTTCAATCCTCTGCTTCCACATATTGTAAAGATCATCCAAACACGCCCTTAGTGACACCACTGACTCGTCATCATTTGAATTCTGAAATGAAACCTTATTGGGGTTTTCAAATGCATCTTGAATGAGCCATGTAAGTTCTCTCTGCAAAAGGGTCGAGTCCGGGCCATTATCCAAGTCCAAGAAAGTGGAGCCCACAGAAGATAATAGGTTCTTGGCCCAAATGTGCCATTTTTTCAGGTCTGCAACGGTGGCACTGAAGTTGGGTGGCCGGAGATGGAGTGGAATCCGGGGTCTGTGCGAAGACAACACTGCGGAGCAGGAAACAAGTCGACCCGGGTTCGAGTGAAGCAAAACGGGTTGCAAAATGGAAGAGAGACACCCACGTGGGGAAATCATCTTCATCATTTCCCTCGCAAGTACAGAAGCGCGGCGCACATATGACGAATTTTGCTATTGCTAGAGACGGACCTTGGGCCTTGTTCTGACAATCCAGCGAGAGCCAAAATCTTGTTCCACTGTGACAAACAAAACAATAATTATGTTAGGTCTTATTATACAATGTAAATTAAAGTATTATTAATTTTCATGATTACAGATATTGGTATCAAAATGGCGAGGAGCGTAGCAGCTGTTTTGCTTTTTGTCCACATTGTTAATCATGTCTTTTGAAAAATAAAAAAATAAAAATGCCAAGGGTATATAATATACCCTCACATAAGGTGGAGCCCACACATGTGAGGATTATGAAAGTTACTGTGTACACGTATTATGTACATCAAACAAAATCCAAATCTTTTACCTGCCAAATAACAACCGGTTGACAAAGATTAGAAATCGTTAAATTAAAATCTTCAACTATACGGTGCTCAATTAAAATCGTTAAATAATTTAAAGATTGGAAAATATCTCCATTAATTTTGTGCTTTGATTGATGTGACTGACTCAGAGACGTGACAGGTTGGGTACAAAAATTGATGAGAGAAAAGGAATTCAAATGGGTACGTGGATTTTGGGTGATTTTCCTTTTAAATTAATTTAGCCAAATGTATTTTAAAATAGTATTTTATTAGGGAGGAAAAAAATTTGAATTTGCATTTAAAATTATTTTATGAAAGAACTTGTGGTTGATTTTTGAAAAATTGATTGCCAAACATGTTGCCCACACAAATAAATGATGAAATTAACTTACCACGTGGCAGGGAGAGGCCCACGTGAAGGAATCTCGATCGACCCTAGACCGAACCTTCCGAGGCGAACGAGGAAGAAACTTTGCCTACCCGAC
>CAIGRH010153727.1:0-10841 GCA_903798295.1 Fraxinus nigra | reverse complement strand
CCCTAGAATCTAAGGCAATTTGGGAATTTCTGGTTCAAGAATCTCATTGGTTATTACTTATGAATTGTTTCTGTGTGATCTGTGGATACTATAGATTATCTTTGAATTGCTGAATATTATTGATCTATGATATTGTCATTTAACCTTCGTGTGTTTCACTTTAGGGTAATATTGTTTGATCTTACATCTGAGAAGGTACACTTGCTGAGATTTATTCTTCTTTATCAACTTACTGAGTGTAAGTTCAACTGATCACAATACCTTATTGTATTGCATTCTTTATTTTTTATATTTGCATTTATTTTGTGTCTATTTAGTATTTGTCTATGTGACATACATGTGCTCATATTGCACCTTATTATAATTGTTATACTGTTGCATGCTATGGCTTCTAAAATTGATGTTGAGCCTTGGGATGGCAAAGGAGACTTTAGTCTCTGGCGCCAGAAAATTAAGGCACTTATGTTACAGTTAAAGTGTGCTAAGGCTATCGATGAATTTTGGCCAGCAAACCTATATGTTGATAGAAAAACTGAACTATTTCTCCAACTATCTGACTTTGTGATTAGAAAAGTGGGAGAAACCAAGACTGCTGTAGAACTTTGGACTGCCTTAGAAAAACTGTATCTCACTAAGTCCCTACCTAATAAATGTTTCCTGTGGAGACAGTTCTTTAGTTTCAAGTTTGATCCTAATCTTGATGTAGAAGAAAACATGGACAGATTTAATTGGATCACACAAGATCTAATTAACTGTGAGGAGAAAATCTCTGATGAGCAAAAGGTTGTTGGCCTACTTAATGCTTTAGGAGAAAAATATAAAGATATAAGAAATGCTTTAGAATATGGTAGGAGTGATTTAACAGTTGACATAATTCATAGCTCCCTTTTGAATAAGGAGCTAGAATTGAGATCCGAACACAAAGAGGTTTTCAATGCTGAAAATGTCCCTACAAAACAAAAATCTCAAATCAAAGTTGTAATCAACTTCAACCAATCCAACTATAACAAGAACAAGAATCTTGTTAAGAAGAAATAGGTTAATAAGAAGGCAATTGATACAAAATTCAATAAGGTAAATGCCAAGAATAAGAAATGTTACTATTGTGGGAAGCCTGGTCATTTTATTAAAGACTGCTTCAAGAAAGCTAATGATCAGAAAAATAATCCTAATTTTGATATGGGATCCTCATCTATGGCTGCTTCATGTAAGGAAGCTGGGACCAATATTGGAGTTGCCTATGTATTTTCAAGTGAAAAGACTGATCAAGACTGGGTTCTCGACTTAGGATGTTCTTTTCACACGAGCCCCAATAGAAGTTGGTTTTCTGATTTCTCTAATATTGAAGGGGGGTTTGTGAAACTTGGAAATAATGAATTATGCCTAATTAAAGGCATGGGGAACATCTCTTTAAGGATAAAGAATGGCCATTCCTTAATTCTGAAACATGCTAGATATGTACCAGGATTAAAGAGAAATCTAATATCATTGGATATATTAGATGATGAAAAATATCATATTGAAATCAAGAATGGGTTTACAAAAATATTCAGGGATCAAATGCTCATTATCAGTTCACCCAAAATCAATGGAATTTATGTTATTGACACTGAATTTGTCCCCACTAATAATTTTGTGAATCTTGCCGCACATTCTGATAAGTCAGAACTCTGGCACAAGAGACTTGGTCATCTTGGTGAAAAATGGCTTAAAAACTCTTTAACATCAAAGTCTGTTTGGAAAGGACAATGTTTAAAAATTAACTTTTTGTGAACATTGCATTTTAGGAAAACAAGTTAGGCTACCTTTTAAGGCAGGCATTCATAAATCCCAAGATATTTTGGAATATATTCACAGTGATCTGTGGGGACCTGCATCTGTGCATACTGTGTCTGGATATAGATATTATCTACTAATAATAGATTACTTCCTTCATAATCTTTAAGGAATGGAGTGCATTAATTGAAAATCAAACTGGAAAGAAACTTAAGGTTCTTAGAACTGACAATGAGCTGGAATTTTGCAGTACCGAGTTTGATTAGTATTGCATCAAAAGGAGAATAATGAGACATAAAACTGTCACATATACACCTCAATAAAGTGAAGTTGCTGAAAGATTAAACATAACTATTCTTGAGAGGACTAGGTGCATGCTGATTAGTTCTGGTATGCCTAAGGTTTTTTTGGGGAGGCAGTAAAAACCGCATGTTACTTAATAAATAGATGTCCCTCAAGTTCTCTAAAGTCTAAATAATAAGATCCCTAAACAGATCTGGTTTGGTTTTGTACTTGATTATTCATACCTCGGAACTTTTGGTTGTGCAGCCTATTCTTATCATAATAACTCAAAACTGGACCCTACATCCCAAAAGTATGTCTTCTTAGGATATGGAGAAGGAGTCAAAAGTTACGGACTTTGGTTAAAAGATATAAGAGGGTACAACGTGATAATAAGTAGGTCTGTAATTTTTAATGAGGATGACTTTCCCTATCTTAGTGACAAAACTAGTGAAAGTCTGAGCAGTGATGACTTTATTATCACTGAAATTGACCCTAATGAAGAGAACGCTGATGAGCAAACTCAGATTGAGGTGAAACGGCCTCAAACTAAGCTTCTCATAGAGCCAGATGTTGAAGTTCTGGATAACAATCAGGTCTTCAATCCTGCACATGGGCTGCAGGACTATCATCTTGCTAGGGATAGAGAAAGGAGGGAAATAAGACCTCATCCATAGATATCAATATGCAGATTTTTCATCTGCTCAGTTTGATCTTTAATCCATTGATCTTGAACCTACTTCTTATGAAGATGTTGTTTCATGTAAATAATCCTTGAAATGGATTGAAGCTATAAAAGATGAAATGAATTCCCTACATAAAAATAAGACCTGGGATTTGGTAGAAAAACCAAAGGATTGTAAATTGATTGATTGTAAGTGGGTGTATAAGATTAAAGAGGGTGACTTAAAGACTAATGATAGAAGGTATAAGGCTAGGCTTGTGGCAAAAGGTTTCACTCAAAGAGAGAGGATACACTATAACGAGATTTTCTCACATATAGTTAAATATACCTCTATTAGATTACTTCTTGCCATTGTTGCTCATTTTGATTTAGAATTAGAACAACTTGATGTGAAGACTACCTTCTTGTATGGTTCTTTAGATGAAACCATATATATGACACAGCCCATAGGATTTGAAGTGAAAGATAAAAGAAATCTTGTATGCCTATTAAATAAATCATTATATGGGTTAAAACAGGCCCATAGGCAATGGTATAAGATATTTGACACTTTTATACAAGACCTGGGATTTTAAAAATCTGAATATGATCCATGTTTTTACTTCAAAAGAAATAATGATTCTGAATTCTTTTATCTTCTCTTATATGTTGATGATATGTTATTGGCTGGTCATGATTCTGTCACTCTCAATTCTGTAAAAGAAAGCCTTAAATCATAATTTGAAATAAATGACTTAGGTCCTGCTAGAAAATATTGGGCATGGAAATAATCAGGGACAGAATTAATGGGAAATTGTTCTTGACATCTTATATTGAAAAAGTGGTAAAAAGGTTCTCTCTTGAAAATGCTAAACCTGTTAGTTTACCTTTTGCTTGCATGCATGAAATTATATGTTGATCAATCTCCTAAGACAGAAGATGAATTTAAAAGAATGTTGAATGTGCCTTATGCTAATGCAGTGGGATCAGTTATGTATGTGATGGTCTGTTCTAAGCCTAACATTGCTTATACTGTAAGTGTTTTGAGTAGATTTATGAGCAATCCAAGTGGGTTTCATTGGGAATGCATGAAAAACCTGATTAGATACTTAAAAGGAACATGTAGTTTAGGATTTATGTTCAAAACATATAAGAATGGTTTTAAACTAAAAGGCTATGTTGATTCTGACTTTGCTGGTAATATGGATAACAAGAAAATCTACAATTGCATATTTTTATGTGATAAATGATACATGCATTAGCTGGAAATCTCAACTTCAGAAATTAGTTGCTTTATCTTCCATAGAGGCAGAATATATTGCTGACATTGAGGCTGTAAAAGAAGGACTGTGGTTGAAATGTTTGTTAAATGAATTAGATCTTGTAGAAAATAAGGTGGAGCTGTGTTCAGACAATCAAAGTGCAATTTTCTTAAGTAAAAATCCAGTTTTTCATGATAGATCAAAACACATTGATGTTAAGTTTAACTTTATTAGAGATATAATTGATAAAGGTGACATTACATTAGTTAAAATCCGTACTAAGGTAAATTTGGTCGATGTTGGAACAAAGGTAATAGCACTTGTGAAATTTTTAGATTGTTTGGGATTGTTGAATCTCGAAAATTGCTAACTTCTATTCTTTGTGAACAGGTAATAAGAGCAAATTATGCTTAAGAGGTTAAGCTAGAATCCTTTTCTATACTAGCACAAATACAGCAAAGGTGGAGATTGTAGGGTTGGGTTGCTGAATTTGTGAAGCCCAAAATTGAGGCAGCTGGTCCATTATCAAAGCCCAAAAATCGGATGACCCATGAAGAAGAAACTAGAAGGCTTTTATGAGAAACACGTTTTTTTTTTAAAGTAGATCTCCTGGATTGATGACATGTGGCAAGCCTATCGCCGTTGGATCTATGGCTTCTCATAAAAGGGCTTGTACAACTCTTTAGGGCTCGAGAGATTCATTCTGAGGGTTTTTGGTGTTAGGCTGCGGGTTGTTCATCTTCTTCGCCCGTTCCTTAGATTTTTTCTCTCTAAAATACTTTGTGTAATCTTGAGAGAAAATGGAGAATAACTCGTGTGAGTTTTCTTAGTGAGTGATCTATGCTGTGTTGTTGGTTTGAGAACTTTGTGTTCTTGTGGTTGTAACTTGTACATTTTGGCCGGTATAGTAGATTCGAGCTTAATCCTTACGGATGCTCAACGGAGGAGTAAGTGTTAGAAGCGGTCGTTGAACCTCTGAGGCCTTTGGCAAAAAATTCTCCGCGTTCTTATTTTCTATTTTGAGTTCTTTTAAGTCTCGTTTTCATACTCCTAAAATCTGTTTGAAACTGGATCTTAGACCTACAGGAGTCTTTATCAATTAACATGGATAAAACCTAAATGCCCTTGAAGGTGCAGGTGTATGTGTGTATGATATAAAGAAAGAATGAAGATGATATTTATAATTTTAAACAATATGCTTCCTTTGAGGGTAGAGGTGGGCAACTTATTGAAAAGATAGTCTGTAGTTGAAAATACATCATTCTATAAGGTATGTTAAGATTTGTAGTTTCATCTTAAAATGTCAACTTTATTAAGAGGTGTAGTCTAAACTCTTATAAATTTGTCTATATTTTCATTTTTATTCGATATGAGATTTTATTCAGTAACATTCCCCCGCAAGATAGTGGCTCGTTTGAGCAGACAAATCTTGAAATTCGCGAGCTCATTTTTTTGAGTTTTAATCGGATCGAATTGCTCGTTGGAACTTAATGAGTTCTGATACCATGTTAAAATTTGTGGTTTCATTTTAAAATGTCAATCTTATTAAAAGGAATGGCTTAAACTCTTATAAATTGGTCTGTATTTTTCATCTTTATTCGATGTAGAATTTTATCCCTTAACAAGGTAGTAGGTTATTGGTTTGTAGAGTAGAGTGTTTTTTTGTCAATAATTTCGACCAATCCATCGTCGATTATTAAACACTTCAGTCGAGCATAAAGAATTGTTCCACCAATAATAAATAATAAAAAGCAATACATTTTGTTAGGGATATCAAAAAAGCTCTGCGGCTCCGGCGGCCTGGGCTCGATTCCACTGAGCTGAGTCTCATTTTAGGGCATCGGGCTGGCCCGTTTCACAAGCCAAAACGGCCCGCTCGTATTTTTTAAAAAAAAATAATAATAAAAGGCATACATACATATTTATTTAAAAAAAACACTAAAAGTTGTCCTGCTTGGCAGCTTTAGTAGCTGCCTGCGCAGACAGCTATTTTAACATTTTATTTATAAAAAAAAAACAAAAAAACTCGAGCTAGCTCGACCTGTTAAGGTCCGGACCGAAAGCTCGAGCCAAGCCTCTCTTTTTTTTTTTGCCGGGTTTTGCTTGGCTCAAGCAAAAAAAAGCCCGACAAAAAAAAGCTCGAATCGAGCCCGACCTTTTTTTTGAGCTCGGGCTTGGCTCGGCTAGGCTCGTTGGCATAGCTACATTTTGTGTCATAGAGTCTAACTGACCAATCACAGCTTCATTAAGAGATATTGGCCAAAATATAGGATGAGAGAGCTGTTTGCTCGCTATTAAAATTATACTACATTTTTTTTTAAACTATGCATTGTCCATAAAAACATTATTTCAAAAATTATAATAGCAAATAATGGAGGTTTAGTCATACAATCGACCATTGTAGTAATAACATTTTTATTGTTTTTCGTGTGAAGTAAAAACATTTTAGGGTGTGTTTGATATGGTTGATTTTCCATGGAAAATGGAAAACCCTTTCCATTTTCCATGTTTTTTGGTGTTTGATAGTATGTTTTTTTTTGACAATTGGTTTTGCCACTTTCTCCCGCATGATGACATTTTCTAGCTTTTACTTGAATTCATTTTCCCACCTTTTAGGTGGGAAAATAGTTTCCATGATTTTTTTTTTTGGCAATTGATACATAATCTATCCACAATTGTAAAAAAGATTATCCCTTAAATTGACGATTTCATATAAAACAAAGCCAAACGAACATCAATTTTTTTTTCAATTTTAATTTTTTTGGCAATCTAAACAAATTCTATCCCCAATTATAAAAAAAAATTATCACTTTAATTGATAATTTTCATGAAAAATAAAGCCAAACGAATTAGGTGGAAAATTATACCAATCAAACACAATTAATTACAATTCCCAATAAAATAATTTCTAGACAATTCAATTCCTTAAAATTCATTTTCTTTACACTCATTTTTCACCACCCGGCAACCCTTCAATAGGGGCCAAATATGTGGCCATTATATCAAATATTATGTAAATCATTATGTACCCATAGCATCCCTCAATAGAAACTGGATTTTAACCTTTTTTGACTCCTCTCTCGTCTCTTCTCTCACCTCTCTTTAATGTCTGTCTCTCTCCAGAAGGGGAAAAACCCTAAATGTGTTGTTTACCCACAAGCAAGTACTCTCTCTCTCTCTCTCTCTCTGTAAAAAATTATCTGGACCCTCACTCTGTGACCACCCGCTAAATCTGAATATTTGCTTAAACATCTTTTTTAATATATTCTTGCATAAATTAGAAATATGTTCTTAATGTCATCTGTGTTCTAATTTTTATAGCTTGATACTTTAATTGTTATATGGGTCTGTTTTTCTGTGAGTCTTTTTGTTTCAGATCTGCATTTGACATTCTAAACGTTGAAATTTTTGTTGGGGATCTTCACTTACTGGGATGTTTATGAGCTACGGAATTTATATTATTCATTTTCTACGTGGGTTTTGTTAGTTATTATTTTAGATCCGTTTGATTTCCATTTTTACTTCGATGGATTCACATTTTGTAGGATTTGCATGAAAAATAGTGGAAAATCTTCTTTCTGCATTGAGCAATTTGTTTCCTATTTTCTCAATAGTAATTTCCATTGCATATGATCACATGATTCATGAGCCTTCTGGAATTTTATGTAACTTCAATCTATAGTTGAAATGTCTAATAATGAGTCTGTGTGATTTGATATCTTGTATTGATTGTATCTTTTTAGAAAGATTTGGTGCCTTGGTCTGCTTCAGTTTTAATTCCTGTGCTCGCGTATTTGCTGCCTGGTTTCTATGTACCTTTTGTTATTTGTATCAATCATGAATGCAATGCCTATTATGGTTAACTGGGATTATGGAAAGGACTTACTGAATTCGGAGTTATATGTAGCTATATGGACAACGGAGGATTGAACACGAGGAACTGGGGTTATTATGAACCTTCCCTTGGCCTTAAAGGGCATCTCGGTCTTCAGCTCATGTCATCTGTGGCTGAGCGAGACGCTAAACCTTTCCTTACAGGACATGATACTCCTGTTATGGTTGCAGCGAATGGGGCATTCCATCCCCGGGATTGCGTGGTAACAGAACCACCTGTCACACATATGGATTATGTTAGAGACAGTTGGATAAACCACAGAGATAAATTCTTGCACATGTTTCCGGGGAATCTTTATAACCCAGTGCTCATGGAAACTTCGGGAACTCGTAATTCCATGCAGGTGCTTCAACAACCCGATTCAACCAAAGATTCAAGTGTGAGTGTAGAGGATCCAAGTGTTAAGAAGGAAGATGTCCATGCCAAGAAGAGATCTGCGGCTGCTCCTGCTCCAAAAACCCCCAAGGCAAAGAAGTCAAAGAAAGGTGCTTCTTTGCCTAAGGAAATTGGTAACTCCTCTGTTCAGCGTGCCAAAACATCAAAAAAGAATCTTGACATTGTAATAAATGGAGTTGATATTGATATTTCTGCTATTCCAATTCCTGTTTGCTCATGTACCGGCACTCCCCAGCAAAGTTATCGATGGGGATGTGGTGGTTGGCAGTCAGCCTGTTGCACTACAACCATATCAATGTATCCCCTGCCAATGAGTACCAAAAGACGTGGAGCAAGAATTGCTGGACGGAAGATGAGTCAAGGTGCTTTCAAGAAGGTTCTGGAGAAACTCGCATCAGAAGGCTACAACCTTGTTAACCCAATTGATCTAAAGACTTACTGGGCAAAACATGGTACTAACAAGTTTGTGACCATCAGGTAGATTTATTTTGTGGGTACCACAACACGATAGCGGCTTCTTTTGGTCTGTTTTACATGTATATATTCAGTGGCCTTCTGCAGGTTTACTTGGTACTTTGTAGTTCATTAATTTTCTGTTATCCATGATTTAAAATTGAAGGAATTTGGGCTCTCAAAAATTGTTCTTTATGATTACTTCCATGTACTTAATGGATAAATTTGGAAATGTCTTTATGCTAATTGTTTCTTATTCATCAGATTGCTGATATGAGTTACTAATTTGATTGGATCTTTACTATATTTTTTAATTGACTTTTATAATAATGCTATTGCATTTTCCCATTTTTGGGATGTTGAACTCCGTGCTTATTTACTCTTGGATTGTTTAATAAATGTTCAACATTACACTAGCGAGTAGTTTCTATGTTACACGAACTTCGGTATTGGTCATGTCAATTTTAGTTCTCGTGACCTATATTTGATAAATTTAGGGATGTAAACGAATTGAGTTGACCTAAATAATAGGTTGTCTGTACATGAATTAAGTTATTGCATTTTGAGAGTTTCTATTGTAATTTGTTATTTCTTAACTTAACGAGTTTGGCTTGTTCAAGTTGATTCTTAACCAGCTTTTAGAGATCAGTCACGAGCTGACTTGGTTTATTTCGTCGTATTGGTCAAGATGTGTCATAAAATGTAGATGTTGTGCAATTTTGCTTTTTGGGTGCCCGTTCAAGAGATGGATTTACGTGTACTTCATGTGATGGCTCCTAAGATTATATACATGTAAGATGGGTAATAAATAGGAAGAAATGTGGGGTCAATGGGTGATCAAGAATGCCCATGGCCTAGGTTGGCGACCTCCATTGCACTTAAGAGGGGTGCCTGCCCAAGGTTAGCCCAAGTGGTCGAGCTTATCTTTGAGATGGATCATGGATGGCGTTTAGTCACAAGAAGCAATCCAATATGATCTTTTGAATTGGTCTTTGCTGTGGATTGTGATCAGATTATGGCATTATGCATTTGACAGGCCATGGCTAAGCCAAGCTGATTCCTTTGCTGGGGTTAATTCGATATCTATTTTGCTATCATTTTCTTCTGAACCAGACCAAACTGAACCTCTTTTAAATGAAAACTATCCTCGTAGAATGCTGTTGAAATTTGTTTCCCTTTTAAATTGTGCTAATACTGATTGAGATTGATTTGAGTGGAAAATTGCCCTGCCTGCACTTCCTTTTTTCTTCAAACTGAAAAATACTTTTGGATTCTTATCATCTTAGATATACCTCTTTTAATTCAAATCATATTCTAGTGTAAGAACATCCCAATTCTTAATTCTTCAATGGTTAAATCCCCACCGATCGCTCCCACCTCCTCTGACTATCACCGTCTCTCTCATTCCTCGTTGATTCGCCAGCATTTGATCAAATCTAACCATCACCACCACCCTCAACCACGAGGTAGCAAAAATTGAATCCTTGCTTCGGTTGGAAAAAACTTGATGCGGAGACCCACTGCAAGCCAGACATTCAGTACCAAGTCGAGGAGAGCATAAAATACACGAAAATGTCAAGAAAAAAACTAAGACCCTAAACTAAAACAATGAACTTTTAAAATAACTATTTGAACGAATTTTTATTCATCAATTTGAATCTTTTCTAAAAAATATATAGAAATATCGGTATAATTATCTATTGTAACTTTTAATCTGATTAGATTCATGTACGGGAAATACATAGAAATAGCCTAAAAATCATAATAGCCTTTGACTATTCAAATGTAGTAAACTACCAAAAATACCCTCAAATATAAAATCTATTAAGAAAGGTACAATTCAGTCCTAAAAGAATTATTATAATACGTTTATTTTCTAATTAACTTTTAAACCATGTCTGGAAGGAATTATAAAATGAAAAAATCTAGAACTAAAAGAGGACCATACAAGATTAAAAGAATCATGAAAAATAGAAAAGAAATTGAATTTGAAAATGAAATTGATAAAATAGGATATCAAGAACAATTATATGCTGCTCAAGAAATATTAAAATGCTTTAAAGAAAATTTAATAGAAAATTTTGCCAGAAGAATTGTTAGATCTATTATTATA
>CAIGRH010153701.1:0-12445 GCA_903798295.1 Fraxinus nigra | reverse complement strand
ATAAGTAAATCCACAACTTCTAATGTAATCCATCTTAAAACCTTTTCTTTTCCTACTTTAAAAATAAGTCCCAAGCAATTAACTTATTCTCATATAACTCCATATTTGACTTTGACTTAGACAATTCAACCCTTGACTTTGATTAATAAAAATAGGGTTATTACAGTCACTAACCCAAGAGATTCAAGTCCCCTATCAAAAATCACGAGCAGAAGCAGCAAAAAACCCGTATTATGTTTTCGAAGTCTGCAGCCTGGAAAAAACCACAGGGCATTGACAAAAAAACTAGAATGCACCCTTGACGAATTGTTGCATGGATGTGTCAAAAAGATCAAGATAACAAGAGATCTCAAATCCAGGGTACACGAGTTTTTTCTTGAATCACCTCATTTAAAAGTTTAAACAGTTATATATGGGATAAACTTACTTATTTATTAATGTAGTTTAACATGCATCCTCAGGTATAGGATATATTTGTTTGTTTCTTTGTTTTTCTTTTTCAAAAGGCTCGACACGTCAAATCGTCAATAGTTTTATAAATTAGTGACAACGAGTCCTAAACTAAGGACTTATACCTGCCATAATATCAGGTTGAACCATCTTGTCTAAAAGTTAAACTCACGTATATGATAGATTTGTTTGTTTGTTTGTTTTCTTTTTCAAAAGCCTTGACACGTCTATAGTCTTATAAATTGGTGACAACGAGTCCTAAACTGAGGACTTATACCTGCCATAATATCACGTTGGATCATCTTATCTAAAAGTTAAAGCTTTTAGATTAGGAGGTTCAACTTTTCTTACCCCCACTCCTTGATGAAATTTTATTTTTGCTTGGACGATCAATGTGTGTAGGTATAGCTATTTATTTTGCTCAGCGACGAGACAAACTTGTTTATTTAATTATGTATTAACATGAGGATATATATATATGGTTCAACATTTCTTACCACAAACCTCTACGAAATTTGATTTTTCCCTAGGGTCAATGCGTGTGTGGGTCTAACTACTTGTTTTGCATGCCTCATTTAAAACCTTAAGACTGTCTGAGATAAGGCAAACTTATTTGTGTAAATTATGTATTCAACAATGCCCCAAAGCCACTTACACATGGGTTAAATTCATTTTTCATAAAAGCTTGACATGTGTACTACGTTATTTTAGGTGAGATGGTTCAACATTTCTCCCTTCACCCCTCTAAGAAATTCAATTTTTCCCTCTAAGATCAATTTGTGCGTACAGCTACTTATTTTGCCCGATCATCAAAGAGGAAGAGACACTAATGATCAAGGTGAAGCCAGGATGGAGAAAAGGAACAAAGTTAACATTTGAAGGAAAGGGAGATGAGAAAGCAGGCACCCTTCCAGCAGACATAATCTTCGCTATTGTTGAAAAAAAGCATCCAATTTTTCAAACGAAGAGGAGATGATTTGGAGTTAGGAGTTGAAGTGCCTCTGGTTCAATCCCTAACAGGTTGTACATACAGTCCCTCTATTAGGATGAGGCCAAATGACACTTTCAATGGATGAAATTATATATCCTGGATATGAGAAAATTATCCCTGGACAAGGTATGCCTAAATTCATGGATGAAGCTAAGAGAGGAGATCTTCGACTCAAATTTCTCGTCGAATTTCCAACAGAATTGAGCAATGAACAACGCTCCGATATAGTTAATATTTTACAATAATGTTCTTGATTGATCATGCATTAATTGTTATTTGTCTCTTGTAAATTTCATGTTCCTGTATTTTAGTTTTAATTAGGCACGTAGATAAGGTATACTGATATAGTGATATGTACATATGCATCCCAGAATGCTTGAGGCTAGGAGCAAAAATGGACCCTTACTGGAGATGACTGGATTTTTTTTTTTCCTTCTCTCCTTTCTGTAATCATACATTGAAGAAACAATTTTAGATGAGCATCATGGACTATTGCGAATTTCTCATTATAGTTTTTGATTAAAATGAGAAAGACGAACTAAGTTTAAGGAGGGACATATAAATGGTGAAGTTAGAGGTGTAACTTAAAGCTTTATTTAATGATTTGATTCTCCCTCCCCCTAGGCATGTTACCCAGGGTGTGTTTGAGCCACATTATTTTTGAAGAATGTATTCTGGAATAATAGATTGATGAAGAACGTGTAGTTTAAAAAGAAATAAAAGTTATTGATGTGATAGAAAATATTATTTTATAAAAGAATGTGTGGTTGAAAATGAAAATTTTAATGTGTAACAAACATGGGCTGAATCACATAAATTCATGTTTTATCTACTCTATTTGCTTTTATTTTTTGCTGTATTTATAAGTGAGTGGTGGTGTTCAATTGTCACTTGGTGTGCTTTTGTCAAAATTGGGATTAACTGGATCCACCTTAGAGATTGTTCTCCTATTTCTTTTTCTTCATTATGCTTATCGATGGTGGTAGGGTCGGCCAATGAACTCTGATTGTCAAGTTAGACTAAGAATTTAGAATAAATACTGACAAGCTGAGTGAATTGTGGGAAAGATTATGAATAGTATTTTTTTTTTTTTTTTAAGTAAACGGTCTTTGGGTATATCTATAGGTTGCAGGAAGGGCGAAAACAAGAATGGTCATCCGACTCATGGAATTAACAAGGAGATATCTGTCCTGCGCTAAGTGGTTAGATAATGGGCAGAACAAGAATGGTCATCCGACTCATGAAATTAACAAGGAGATATGTGTCCTGCGCTAATTGGTTAGATAATCAACGCGTCGGAAATATACATTCAGATACCTTCGGATATTTTTCTGAAGGTTTCCCCTTATGGAAACTCGTTCTAATGGTAGTCTAGTCTTGTCGAACTAGTAGAACTGTCCCGTTGTTCCAGCCTCGACTCATAGATGTAAATCTGGTTGTGTGTCAAGTTGGAGAGCTTCCTGGCTAGATTAGCACAACCTCTGGTTGCTTTGCCTTCTTCTCTTCTACTTGGCCTCTTCTGGTTAACTTTCAACCAACCCAATTCATGCATTCTTGACCTAAATATTAGATCAAACTAAGATCTTTGTCTTCTGGTGATGACCTCTTGATTTGGCGTTTGATTTATCTGCTCGGAATTTGGCTTCTAACTTGGGGTACTTTTAAAATTGACTCGGTCAAAGAAGCATATTTCTATTTTGACTTTTCAACTTATTCATATATTCATGATGGCCTATTTTATGGCAAAAGACAAAAACACCCTTTAGTATATAAAACAATTACAAAATATTGTTTTGTTTAAAATGCAATGCTACCATTTAGGTAACAAATATAAATCAAATACTCCCTACATAAAATTTCAAAATCAACTTACTTTTGTTATCTGTTTATTTCAACACAGATAAAAACTCTCATTTTTTATCCGCTTCAACCTTAAAATCTGAAAAATTTATCAAACGTTGAAGCCTGAATTTTTTTATTTTTTTTATCAATCACTTCGAATCGGTAAGTATATTTACGTATATTTAATTTCGTTTTTGTTAAATCAGTATACGTCTTAATCATTAAATTTATTTCGACATAGATAGTTAATGTAGATAATTTTTTTTAACAGATCTATAATTTTTTTAAATACGAACGAGAAAAAAATTCATCTGCATTTTAGGAGGAAATGGATTTGGCGAGAAACAACCGAACGACTATTTGATCAACTGAGCTGTTTCGGTTGTTAACAGTCGACTGTTATGATTGTTTTGCCTTTTTTCTAAAAAAAATATTATTGTTAAAAGTCGAATTCTCGACTATGTATTTTCTTTAAAAAATTATGTCCAACTGTTTCGTTTTTTTTTAATTTCTGTTAAAAGTCGAATTTTTGACTATATTTTCTTAAAAAAATTATATTTCTTCTTGCAGATATGGTTGCAATGCTAATTTGTTAATTTGGTGACTTCGAATTGAATAAGAAATATGAATGGGTATGGAGATGGACAAACGATAGACGTGGTGGCGCTCCAATTTTCATAACGCATAGTACACCATATGCGAGAATGTACCATATTTACAAAACAAGCTAAATGTCGACCCATCTCAGCATGAAACTGAGATTTGATTCAAGGATGATTCATCTATTCCAATTCCACCATGAATGGTACTTGTGATGAAGGAGTTAATTATCTATTGTGATGAAGGAGTTAATTATCTATTTGAATTGAACAAAATGTACACGACTCCATTTTAGATGACTGTAGTGAGGAGGATGTCGCCGAAGTTGAACACGAAGATTCAGATGAAGGGGATTACAATGCCAATGATTTTCGAGACACAAAGGAGATAACTTATGAGGATGATGTGGTTATTCTCGAGCCAGTTGTTCATCATCGTGATCTCACTATTATACACAGAATTCCGTCAATAGATCACGACAACGAGAACGACAATGAATTTACAAATGTGGATTGGATTGTTTTATCATGTCAGAAACATGAGTGTGGTGGGAGCACAGGGGTTGGAACGAGATGACTGCTATCTAATTCTTTGCTTGTGGTTCCCGATGATGAGGATTTGTATGTCGAGCAACTGTTTGGAACAAAGAAAGATTTGCAGGAAGCTATATATATAATTCAAATTAACAAAATTATGTTATTAAAATTAAATAAAAAATATAAATATTATTTAATTAAATTAACCAAAAAAATTAACTATAAAACAAAATTAAATAAAGAAAAAAAATATTATTTATCATTGAAAAATTAAATTATTAAAAAAATGTTAAAAAAAGGGCTGAGTCGACTGTTATAGTCGGACAGTTAACAGTCATCCGACTATAACAATCAAGGATACTTTTGGCTTTTTGTTTGTAAATGTTATGTTTTACCCTTTTTTTAAATTGTATTAATGAGTCAAAAGACCAATGTGAAAATATGTTCCATTCAACATGTCATTTCCCACTATTTTCTCTTCTAACTTGCACCGTGATAGCATTTTCAAGGTAGCCTTAGTGATGCTGCATTGGTTTTTAATGCTTAGTCCCTGTTTGGTACACATTAAAATTTTTATTTTCATTCTTTAACTCATTTTTAACCACACATTTTTCAATAAAATAATATTTTCAATCACACCAATAATTTTTCCTTCTTTTTCAACCACAAATTCTCTATCAATCTATTATTCCAGAATACATTCTTCCAAAATAATATGACTCAAACACACTCTTAATTCCAAATCTTAGTAAATACCCAGTTAATGTGATTGTATTTGTTCTTATTGCAATTCATTTAGGATTTGCAGTTTCGACAAAGTTTATTTGGCTGTGTAGTTAGCTTATTGAAAAAAGTAAATAGTATGTTTAATAAAGGTATGGCTTTGCTTAAAAGCTATAAATAAGAAACCTTTTCTTTTTGATTTTTTTTTTTCCACTGTATGAAAGGTCATACTGCTTCTTACTGGCTTTTAAATAAAGCCAAACAAGCTCACAATGTATATCATGGTCCTTACACCCACCTGGTTCATTTTGGCTCTTTTTTTCACTAGAGAAGTAATGATATTGAACCTTGCAATATTATTTATCAGAAATGCTCCATTGCTTTGTTGGGCCTGAAGGTGTCAATAGGGCTTGACAATCCTGGTCCAGGGAAGCCCGAAATGTGGGCTGGCCCATCTCACAATTGAAGCCCTGCCTGTATGGCCCAAGAAGTGGTCGAAGAAAAGGGGCCCTAAACTTTGTAGCCTTTCTGCCCTTAGAGATTCTTATTATTGCCACCTATGTCCCTCTGTGCTTCCAGTGCCTCTTAGTCATTATTGTGGAAACAAAATCGGATTTGATTGGTTCAATCCTCTTATATGTAGAAAATTGGAAGTACATTGAAAGAAGTTAAGAACTTGAAGTTTAATCTCAAAATTTAACTTTTTAATGATAAGTTCGATCTGAATTTGATTATTTTCTACCTTAATCTTTTATCTTTTTCATGTCGAAGTTTAGAACGATTTTTAAAATATTCTTTTTATTGTTAAAGATGACTTTGTTTTTCTTAACTAGTTTCTTGAATCTATGGAAATAGCCTGAAAAATTATTCTAACGGACGCAAGGTCTTCTTAGGCGGGTTGCATCTAGACAAAGAACAATCTTATTTTACGCTAATCATGGTTGTACTCAAAATTGTTAAAAGTCAAACCTCATTGTAAAGTCTTCTTGAGGGAATCAATGTCTCTGGTCATATATTTGTAAAGAAAAAGTCGAGAGACCAAACAAAAGGATTAAGAATCTTTGAGATTAACATAATGATATTTGAGAAAAATAATGTGTTTTTCGTTTTTGGTAATGTCCTCCTCTTCCTCCTAATTGTAGCCCTTCGGAACATTAGTTGTAGTGAACGAGAAGGGTGGTTATCATAGATTCAAATCTTACAAGATAACGTATAGAGTGATAAAAAGAAAAAAGAAAACTTCAAGAAGTGGACTCCAAAAAAAATAAAAATAAATGATATGTTATTTATTTATATAGAATAAGGAGATTAGGCTCCCGTTTGAGTTCTAATTCTTTCAATTTTTTTTTCAAATTTATTTCCGATCACATATCCTCCTAATAAAATAATTTTATATATAAATATATAATTTTCCCTATTTTTTAACCATATATTATTCAGCAAATCACTATTACAAAGCTATTTTTTTTTTTTTATAAAAAATGTAAAAATAGCCGTTGGAACGAAAAAACAATAAAACTTCTGAGATTCATAATATATGAAATATAAATTTCAACTTTGAGTTTGAATTTCTACAAATAATTAATTTATTTTTAATTTTGTCTTGTACTGTAAATTAAATTCAAGTGAATAGAATCAAATAAAATTAAAACAAGAAAAAAAGTTAATTTTTTTATATATCTTGAGCAAAGTGTGGGGGCAAATGACCTAGCTAATTAATTCAATTCTTGAAAGTCAAATTTCTTATTATAATTATTAAAAGTACTCTATATTGAAAGAATTTAATTTTTAAAAAATAAATGATCACGTGAAAGGGGAAAAAAACTCTTTGTGTTGGAAAAAAAAAAACTCCATAAGTATGTCTCTATTCAATAAAGTTCAACCAACCGTCAAACAACCCTAGTCTAGAGTGTCAAGAAAAAGAAGAAAAATGTAACATAGACATATCCACATTTCACTAATAAAAATAACTAGAAGTCCATGCCCTCTAGCCCGCGTCTCGTCTTCAAGTCGAGCCTCAAACATGCGATAACCGCATAATCGGTTGTACCATTATGATTTGAGGATGTTGATTAAAACAATATTAGCATCATAAAAAAAAAAAAACACCAATTGGGCACCACAACAGGAAAGGGGCTTCTCAATCAAGAAACAAACGTTAAAACATCATTTCCAATCATCACCAGTTTTTACACACTGCATTACACTTCTCGAAAATATCGACAAGACCCTCTCATTAACACTTCTACTTCATTCTAAAAACTCCATAAGCTAACCAAAAGAGAAGTAAAAAGAGGTAAGGAAAGAAAAAAAAAAAAAAACTTTCTTTAACGATCAAACACATGTTGTAACTTTCAATGTGTTCCCCCTCTATTTTTAGGTTTATTTGATCAATCTATGCTGAGTCAAAAAATTTTAAAAAGTCGATGTACGAACAAAATTTATATATCTAAAGTTATCTCCGACGAGGTTTTATTGCATAAAACTTATCTATAACAAAATCTATATTTAAGTTCATAGTAAGTTCTCGTCACATGTAGAGTGCAATACAATCAGCAAGAAAACTATGTTGCTTTTCATACCGTCAGTTGCCATTGTAATTCTTCTCTTTCCTTTTCATTGGAAAAAAGTATGAATACTATTTAGATGTATGTTGCTTTTACCTTAGAATGTGTCTGATTATTCACATCTCCATGCATTGAAGAATTAATTACATAATCCGCTCTGCCAACCTGTTGAATTTGAATATGGTAATCAAATTTAATCTAAAGCGAGACATTTTCATCAAACACTAGTAGTTATTTTAGTTTTTTTGGCACATTCCTGTTAAAAAATTCTCAAAGATTTGCTTATGTTTTCAAAATCTTTGGTGCTAGCAACATTGGAAAGATGCTCCAGGATTTCCAGTGCACTTGGTGGGATAATGTGGCGGATTCTTTGTATTTTGAGACTCATTGCTGCAATGTCAAATAGTTAAAAATTCAAGTAGAAATTGCCTTCCTTAGAACTATAAAATGATCAAACCATATCAACACTCCTTTGCATCTGTTGGGCCGTGAATTTATAGAACCTAAGGAATCCATTCCATATGAAAAATTGCAGAAAATGATGTTAAACGCAAAAATTCAAAACTTGAGTAGAAACCAAACCAAACCAAAGCACAACAAAAATAAATGCATAAAGCTAGACAAAAGCTTACCTTACAAGATGAAGCCCAAAATGCAAATTGCAGCCAAGTTTTGCTGGTATCTCTGTTCTTTGCACAATTGCAACCAAGCGCATATTGACCTTATCTTTGCCTCCAATACATACTGTGATCCATAAATTCATAGAAAGCCAGCAACATATATGCCCCTCATGGTCTCCGATTACCCCTCCGGGGCTCCCCGAGCAGAAAGATTTGAGGATATTTTGAAGAAACTATGGCCAAGGAGAAGGCAGCAAGAACGGGGGGGAGAAACCAGAGAGAACGGGGGAAGAAGCTGGAGAAAGAAACAAAATCAGGGGGGAAGAGGGGAGAAAACGGGCTGCAAGCCCCTGTTCAATTCATCATATTCATCAACTGTCTAAATTACAATACGAAAATCATATATATAGCGAAAACCTAGCTAGTAACGGGATTGAGCCAACCCACTACTACAAGCCCAGTAACAATAAAAATAAAAAACATAAATAATGAAACCCAATAACAATAAAAGTAAGTCACGATCTCTCAATGATGTCCGCATCACCATAAGTGTTGAGTTTTACCCCACCCCCAACCCCCACAGTACACAATATTAGAGACCTGGGAAATTGTATGATCACAATCTAATTTTGGAATAACATTATATCTTGGGTTAGGTTTTTTCCCTCTCAAAATTTGAGTCAGATGCTACAATTATCAAGTAGCCAAGTATAGAGGCTATCTGATGTAATTCCTATGTGAAATTTATCTACATTTAGGGTTACCACAGCCATGCTTCTAGCTTTGTCTTCTTGAAAGCTCGACATTATTGTTACTGGATAAAACAAACTTTAATAAACATATGGCCGCCAGGAAGATCAAACAAAGATTTTGACCGATGAGCCTACTATGAACTTAAAAGAAAGAATTCTTATTTTCTTTGTTTTTATACTTCTATACAATATAAAATAGAAACTTCAGTACTCAAATTGTTTGTACTAAATACAGAAGAATCAGCCCTTGCCAGCTAAAGTTCAGTCTCATGGCAGAGTTCTCGATTCTACTTTTGTTTGACCCAATCAAATCAACTAATGTAAGGCAAAGGAAGAAAGCCAAAAGACTAAAAAGAGATTCTTTTATGAGCATTTGCAGTGTAGAGACGATAAATAAAAAATGTATCCATACAAATAGTTGTTAATCAGCATTATATAAGTGATGGTATCTTACTAGTTACTTCAAACGGGCTCGAAAAGGATGGCATAATTCATTTGAAACCATCTATTGAAAAAGCAGGAATACAAAATAGATACAAGGAAAGGTGCATAGGCAAAGTACCTATTCATTTTTAACCAGATTCCATAAGCCATCACACCATCAACCATCAAAATAAATTTAAGGTCAGCTATGTATATTTTTTCTCCATTCCATTCTATTAACTTACTTCAGATGCCCCAGTGTAATTTAATGACGATTTGGCCGTAAATGTACACAAGCCTCCTCCTTTACCCGAGTTCGAAAAGGTAGTTTGAGATATATAGGCGTCCACAATCGTGTTGAGTTGACTCTTTTCTTAATACTAATTTTCATATTTTTTTATGTTGAGTGCACTATTTGCCATGTAAACTTCTCCGACTTCATTTAAATAAGGATGAACAAATTTCTCCACAAATTTGCTATCTGCAATTTTAGTAATAGTTGAAACACTAGGCCACTTTCCAATCCAATTCTTACTCTCCAAAATCCCTAAAACTTGCATTCTGGGTTTAATCTTCTTTTCAACACTGCACTTAAATGACACTGGACTGTTAACAATACACGAAAGATCATACTTCCCGGTTGCAAGTAAAACCTCCACTACCTTGCTTATCTTCGTCTGTGAGGCAGAAAATACTCGAGGAGCCTTTTGAAACATTTTCAAAATATCATCTTCCAAAAACCCCATATTCCTAAAATGCCTTAACTTGAGTTCCCAAGTCTCATTGCTCATTGAACCAACAACCTGAACAGCATGAATAAACAATCTGGAACTTCTACAAGTCCCCATCTCATCAACCATTTTAACAGAACTTTTCATATGTTTTGGACTATACATGAGAAACCTTGGATTCTACAAGTCCCCATCTCATCAACCATTTTAACAGAACTTTTCATATGTTTTGGACTATACATGAGAAACCTTGGAAATTTATACATGTTCTTTATGATTTGCTCCATGCCTACACCACAACTCTTCAAATATTCAATATTGGGTACCACACTCTTCTCCAAATCTCGCCTCCAGTACCAACCAGAAATCTTCAAAACCTTAGTTACCTCTGCACTAGATCCCAATAATCTTTTCAACACCGATAATGACGGTCTGAGCCTACTGTCTGCACTGCGATGCAAACTTTCTGGATCGTTTGAGATAATCTCAGCAATGTCTTCAGCAGAAAAGCCCATATCTTGGAAAATCTTGAATTTGGGCTTGATGGTTTTCTCAAGACTTGCAGCAAGCAAAGCAGGCATAGTTTTCACGACTCTCTCCAACTGACTCTTTGAAAAACCACTCTCTTTGAGGAACGATAATATTGAATCAGATTTTTCCGGATTCTTTATACGGGTTAAAATAGAGGCAACTTGTGAAGCTGTTTCAGGAGAAAATTGGTGTTTGTGTAGCAGGAAATCATACGCTTTAAGATCATTTTTCACTTTCTTTTTGGTCGAGGAAGAGGAAAAAAGGATAGAAAATGAAAAAGAAAAATGGGATTTGTAAAGAAATGAAGGGTTACTTTTGCATAAATACATAGCCATTATCTTGAAGTATTGTGGATTACGTCTATAAATCGTATGTGTTGAACCTTGGACGATGATTCAGTAAAGCTTCTACGATTGGATTTTCTCAAGAAATATATGTTCAGGATCTAGGGTTCCTGGGAGTGGGAAGAACATATCACCGCATCCCACTAGAGTGTTATGGGCTCAGACGAATTGGGGCCAACAAAAGGCTAGGTGTATACACGGAAAAATTCATGGATAGGTATTATCTTTCATGAAATCAAAAATCAGTCTTCAATGTTTAAATTTACAAAATTCAGGTTTTTTTATGAATTAATTAATTATATTTCACAATTAATCTATTAAATTTAATATTTAATTGCAATATAATATAATTGACACATCCCACCTCCATCACCCCCCACTGCTCCGGCGACTATTCCGGCGATTGTTCTCCAGCATCGCTTAATTCCGACGACTATTCTGATGATCGTTTTGCCGCCACTAAATTTCGGTAAATGCTCTGATCCCGAGGTCACAGATATCTTATTTAATAGTTGAAAATTTAATTTTCGGTCACAACATATCAAATTAATTGGTCACGGATTATTTTCAAGTCACAATTGAAAAATTTTATAGGTCACAGATNAATATTTAATTGCAATATAATATAATTGACACATCCCACCTCCATCACCCCCCACTGCTCCGGCGACTATTCCGGCGATTGTTCTCCAGCATCGCTTAATTCCGACGACTATTCTGATGATCGTTTTGCCGCCACTAAATTTCGGTAAATGCTCTGATCCCGAGGTCACAGATATCTTATTTAATAGTTGAAAATTTAATTTTCGGTCACAACATATCAAATTAATTGGTCACGGATTATTTTCAAGTCACAATTGAAAAATTTTATAGGTCACAGATTTTTAATTGATCACAAATGAAGAAAATTTGTTGGTCACAGATTATATATTGAGTCATAGATTAATAAATTTTAAAGTCACAGTTACCATATATGGTTATACACACCCAAACACGTCCCCCAATCACAGCACATCACCAATAATTGGTCACAGGTCACAGATAAACCAAATAGCCAAATAAATGGTCACAGACACTTCGTCCCATCCGCTGCACCCGTTCCCCAATCTCAATACACTTGGTCACAGGTCACAGAACGACTAAATAGTTAGTCACAGACAATTCGTCACATCAATTATTGGTCACAGACACCGTCGCTGTTTGAACAACACCACCATTGTCAGACACAACACCGCCACAATCACCGCCATAATAATAACAAAAACAACCATCCAATCGCCGTCCACACTACCACACCAAGAAAAACACCCACACCACCAACATCCGACCCTAATC